>APFE031407550.1:3739-34217 GCA_000404065.3 Pinus taeda
GCGAGTTTAATTAACTGAAGTAGCGTATACAATTTGGTTTTTGAAAAGGATTATTTGACTTGATAATACTGATTCACCCCCCCTCTCAGTATTATTTCCAAAATTAATACGTGACAACGCTGAGGTTGATGTACCGGTTCGTGTATCACAACAGAAGAAAAAAAATTGAATCAACAAACTTCGAGAACTCTGAGGAAGAAGCCCCTACTAGAAAATGATATAAACTATTTATATTAGTATTCAATTATTATTAATAAGCACTATTGATTACTACCATGGATATGTATAAATAATAATTCAACATATGGCTTAAATATTGTCTTCTGAAATGTATTAACCTTAAATATCAAATGAGTTGGGCTTCTTCTCAAAATTATCATATGGTAAAAAAAAATTATTCTCTTAATCATTTGAAATGATTCTATATATTCATCATTATATTTTGTTTCGAGGATTACTATATATTATATATATATAGCGAGGCTAAGTCAGTAATAATATTTTATGTATTTTCTCCTATAAAATTATTTAAAATTATTTTTAAATTATTTTTAATTAATATTTAAAATGATAATTTTAATTTTTTTGAATAAAATAAAGCTTTAAATTATTTCAAGTAATTTCTTTCCCTTTTCATTTTTTATTATTATTTTAATTTAAAAAAAGAAAAATTATTGATTAATATTAAAACTTTATTTTTAATGTTTTTTAAATATGGAATAAAAACCTTTAAAAAAATTCAAGTTAATATTAATTTCATCATCTTATGTTTTTGAGAATTCCATGAACACCACCTTATTTTGATAATTAATTTTTTTGGAGTTTTTGTTTTTTTTTACAATTTCATATACAAAAAAACTGGAGAAACATTCTTCCACTAATCATGGAAAAATATATAGTAAATTTCAAATTTAAAGATAGTGTTACAAAATATTCCCGATCGAGTGTCTAGAAGTCGAGAGTTGGAGGAGGTGGGGGGAGAGAGGGTGGGAGTTAGGAAGTCCGCCCAACCGGCCCCCCGCATCCCACTGCATTTAAGGAAGGTGGGGACACCTGGCCAACCCACCCCATGTAACACACATGTGAACAAAATTTACAACCCTTCATCCTTATAACAAAAAATCTATGCTTGAGTGCTCAAGGATGAGAGACTTTTCTCTCTGGATTTTCTACTATGTATGGGTTTCACCCTCGTCATAGGTGGGAAAAATCCTTTGGGCGACCGATATTAGGGCTTGCATTTGATGAAGAAGATGTTGGGGTGTGGTGTAGATTATGGGCTTCCTCTCTGGTTTTGGCAATAACTTTTTGCCATGGCCATGGATGGACATGCATTTGAATTTTAGACGACCTAGCTTTAGGGATAAAGGTTCTTCAACTCATGCATTGGTTGTTGAACAATGGCAAGTGGAAATCCATGGGGAAGGAAATGGACACATCACTTGGGTCATTGAAAACAACCACAAAGATATATATTATTAGAGAAATAGGTTACAACCACCAACGAACTCTCACGACTTTGCAGGTTCAGGTCTAGTGGCTCTGTCAACATTGGGTAATTATATGTATATCTAATTTCTTTGGTTTTTCCAATTCCTTCTCAAGTTTTGCTTTTATTTGGTGGGTGTTGCCCTGTAATGTTACGAGCTCAACGAGGGTGAGTTGTGGATTGAGCGATGTTGACTCTCGATGGTTGTTGAACCCTGCAAGTAGTCTATTATCTACACTCCCTCATTAATTGTTTTCCTTTGGAAATCATCATAGATCTCTCTCTGGTTTTTACTTTTATTTGGTCTTATCATTGCCAATCCCTCATATTTGTGGGTGTTGTGGGCGAGAATTCTACAATGGCCATTATTTATCTGGTGCAGTATGCCTTGACATCAAATGCACTATCGATTGGGGTCAGGGCAGGGGTCCTCAGGGTTGATTGCAAGCCCAAGCCCAAGCCTAAGATGTTGCAACCATTTTCCACTCCACTACTCCCATTGAAATTCAATAGAAAATATTTCAGCTTGAATTCTTGAACACCAACAACCAAAAAGTTTACTTTCATTCAGAAATTTAAGCTTAGGTATCCAATTGGGTTCCTGGCCTGAGACATACTTGGGGAAGATAGAGCCAATACCTGAACTCCATCACCCTTCATTGGTAGATGAAGGCACTCTTGGGAAAGGTCTTAAAGGAGAAACATGAAGATCACAATGATATAATCTCTTCTTTGAATGAAATCAAGTGGGTGCAACGTTACCAATGCTATTGTCTTGCTAGTTTGGATGCTCAACTTTCTCACCTTGAAAGTCATCTACAATGTGAATTGAAACCCCTTGCACCAGTTGGAACAAGCACTCAACCTGGCCCTAGTTACTTCAATCTTACTCTTGACTTTATGCTTCACCACTTGGTAGTTGTTTTTACTTTCTATAGTTTAATCTATGTTAGTTGTCATAAGTTTCACAATGCTAGTAGTTATCATTTTGTATTATTTGAACTCTTTTCCATGTCCAACTGATCTAGTTTCCCTTGAGGCAAATCAAAACTAGAAATAACATGAACAGTGATATTTTTGTTGTTGTATGAAGAAACTTTTAGGTTATACAATTTAACTTCATGAAAAAAAATTGCAAACATATGAATTGAACAACAAACAGTTAATATCAAGATATTCTTGTGAAAGCTATTTAGGGAGACAAACTCTATACTCTAAAACACATGTCTTGTATTATTCAATAATTAATTATTACAATACAAAATTTCAATGCTCTCTCCCTTATTGTTCAATAATGCCTTAATATTGAAGAAAATTTGGCGACATAACAAATAAGATAAAAAATACTATCACACTTTTCTCTGCTACAACATTTAATTTTATATTAAATACTAAAACTATAAACAATTTATGGTTTTCTATATAGACAAAGGAAACCACAAGTAGATTATTCTCTTCCATTGCTCAATGTTGATATATTTCTGTATATCATTGTTGAAATAATTCTTTGTACTTGCACAATTGTTGAAATATTGTTTTCACACTTTTCTTTGCTTACACATTTAATTTTTAAAAAATACTCTCACACTTTTCTCAGCTTCACCATTTAATTTTATAATGCATAGTAAAACTACAAACATTTTATGGTTTTCTATATACATACAGGAAACCAATAGTAGAGTATTCTCTATCATTAGTCACTAGTCAAATATTTCCATGTATTATTGTTGAAATAATTTTTTGTGCAACTATTGAAATATTCCATGTACAATTGTTGAAATATTATTTTCACAAATATCCACTAAAATATTTTCTTTACAACTATAATATTCTCTCAACACAATACCACTGAAATATTTTCTTCACAATTGAAGTATTCTTAGCACAACCTTGCTTAAATATGATCTTCAGAACTGAAATATTCTCATCACAACATTGCTAAAATATTATCTTCACAATTGTTGCAATATTCTTTTCACAATTGCTGAAATATTCTTGTGTAGTTGATGAATTTTTCAACAACATTATTCCGAATTTTTCAAAATATTTTTTGTATTTATTTTTTGATATTACTTTTCTTATTATCCTTAATCAATTTTTTCATTTTTTAGTAATTTTAATTCTAAAATAATGTTTTTTATTAATTATATAACCTCGCCCCCTCCCCCTTGGAATTTTTCAATTTCTTTTTACCTTCATAGTTTCATATTCTAATAATTATTTGAATTATAAATCACTTTCCCTTTTTTACTTATTTACTTTTTATTCTCTTAATATTAAATTCTCCATTTTCCCAAAAATCTTCTCAATGCTTAATTGTCCACCATCGCTTTAAATTATCTTTAGCCTCTCACTTTACCATTCAAGCTTTGGTCTTTGATGATGTGTGGAGTTTCCACTCGAAATATTGAACATTTCAAAGCATTGGACACAATTTCTATCCAAAAGAATTTATTTCATGATAGAAGCTTTTCACAACACTATAATGTTCTCAACAGCATTGCATAAATTATTCGCAACATTATAGTGTTGTTAGCAATGTTGTGGAAATTCTTTGTAGCACCGTGGAAATTCTTTGTAGCACCGCACTTGTAGCACCCCATTTTATCTTGACTTTTGATATAGATTCTTTGACTGATATATTATTATTTGAGGACATCATATACTGATGATCTAGTTATTTACACTAGGATGATGACACTAGATATGCTTGTATTGATGATTAATATGGATGCTATTTGGTGAGTTAGTTATTAGATGATGATATTTAATGATGTTAGAATGACTTTTTATACATAAAATTTTATGATGTTTAATCATTCATAATAAAATGTTACTAATGATCTCTTGAGTGTGGTGGGGGGATACAATGATGCATAAGCACGTGACTGAGCAGAGATTTTGGTTTGATTTTTGAGTAATGTGAAATTTAATTTGAATTATTATATTGGTGTAACTATATTATAAAGCATTGATGACTTGAATAATGTATACATACACATGATTTGTGCTTACCAAACAACTTACATTTGGGTAATGGGGTTGTATAAACGAATTTGGATCATATTTGGAGGGGTAGAACAACATCCCTAATTCCACCTGCTAGTACTCCAACCATGGATTATGTTAGAAAGTGCAAGGAATTTTCACCTCGAATTTTGATGATTCCATGAGAATGGACCATGGACTTGGTCACCCACGAGATATAACTAAGGGGTGTGCATTAAGGTGAACACATTAACCTTAATCGCCATTAGTCTCTCAATAAGGGAAACCTTGGAGTTAATTGTTGGCTCCATCATTACACTGAAGTTCCCCTCAAATAATCACATGTACTTGAAATGAAAACATTGCAACATCCTTGGAATTATGTGAGGTTATTCTTGAAGGGCACAAATGGCTTTCAACCCTTAGTATCAAGAAAATAAATAAAGACCTTAAAATTTACATGTTAAAATGAAAATGATCTTAATGATTTTGATACTTCATCAAAATTTTAGGGACTACAAAAAGAAATTATGACAGTAAATTAATATTTAACGTAAGAGAATTTAAATAAATTACTTAGGATAAATAAATTAAATATTTATCAAACATATAAAAAATTTGAAGGATGTCTCATTTTAAGTTAGAAAGAAATATTACACTTGCATAAAAGAACTTAAAGTAAAGTATAAAAACTTAAAGTAAGAGTGTGCATAAATTGAATACAAGCTAATTATTTAATTGTTTTGAAAGTAACCGCGGATTTTCATTATAATAAAAGGATGAGCAAGAAGCTCAGTTTGATTACATCAATATTGTAAATGCCATGACTGATAATGAAAACATGGCCATAATAAACAATTTCCTTTCGACCATTTACATTGCTTTATGTAGTATTTTGTTAAACATAAGGGAGAAGTTTTGATGTTAGTCCATTTGTAAATTCTCTAGAATTGGTCAACAAAAAACAAAATTTGCACAACATCCAAACACATTTTCATCAACCTTTGGGAGGTTGGTTCTCTTCTTGATTTTTTTGACCTTTTGATTGGTTACTTACTGGTTTCAACCTCTTAGGCAATTCCTCTAGTTGGGATCTAATGGAAGCCATTTCATTTCCCAGCCTTTAAAACCTTAGTTGGGTAATGAGAATGTCATTTATAAGCATTGTCACATATTGTTGCATAGATAATAGTTCATTTTCATAGTTCCTCCCCTCCCCTCTCTATGTCAAAGCTTCAATAGAATCTAGTTTCAGGGAGACTTCCAAACTCATAACAAAACCAAAAGGAGACCCCCAATCCCAAGAAACCAAAATTGATCAGGCCCAATGCCCCTAAGTTGTACAAGATTCACTTCCCTAAGGACTAAAATGCCACCAAACCAAGACTCCTTGGACTAATATCAAGAGTAGAACAAGACTAATCCAACCTTTGCAATTGACATGAAACCAAGATTGATAAGACAAATTGGAACAAATTGTGTGCAAATGACTATTACCACGAGGCTACCCTAAATTTTTTATTCACGAATGAACTATTAAGCGAGTATATATAGTCCCCACATGTCCTGAAAGGCATGCTCAAATTCAATTCTCCTCATTTTAAGAGAGTCCACAAATTCCCAAGACCACACCAACATATGGTCACCATAGTATTGTTACCAAATTCTAGTGTTCACCAAGCAAAGATACGGGGAACCA
The DNA here is from genome assembly GCA_000404065.3 of Pinus taeda. Taxonomy (NCBI): domain Eukaryota; kingdom Viridiplantae; phylum Streptophyta; class Pinopsida; order Pinales; family Pinaceae; genus Pinus; species Pinus taeda. Next base: position 9,916 of record APFE031407550.1, read on the forward strand.
AGTTGTGAGCCACTCTACACAACCCTTAATTATAGGAAGAGTTAGTCTCAGGATTCTCAAGGAGGAGAAGAGAAAATTTAACCCAGAAAATGGCCACGGGAAAAGTGAGGTCCTCATAGGGAGATTTAGTCATATACAAAAATCTTGAGTTACACTGAGATAATGCCCCTCCAAATCATAGCTTGATTAAGCTATCCAGAATAAGAAGGAAATGTAAGAAAATAATCTCCAATAGTCCACACTCCTCCACAAAACCACTCTTAACAATTATCAACCTTTTCGATAGTGAATTGACATAAAAGAACCTAGAAAACCAAACCTTCCCAACTGAACAATAGCTAAAAATGGAAATGAATCCACTTACCATAGACACAGACACACTCCATCCTTTTGTTCCTCTGTCTCCTAGCTAAAAACCCAAACCAACTAGATCTTGAGACTTGTTGTCCAACTAGAATGGCTCTCTAACTCTTAGAAGATCGTCAGTTATGGCTTGGTTTCCCTTTTTCTTCATATACAAATTAATTGTCTAGGAGGACATCCCAGAGTGGTATAATAGGATAATAAACTCAAATGTGCCTATATACCTGAAATTAATCACATAACAATCGGTTCCCTATTTTGAAACAATTGTGATCCCCTCATAACATCAAATTAGTGTGTCCATTGTCACCTCCCAAGAATTTAGAGCCTTTATTCTCATGTACGCATCCTTAGTGAGCTAGACAACCCCCAAGATAGCATACCTCATAAGTACATTATTCCACTTTGCTACAGGTTTTTCAAATGTATCTCCATGCCTACTCACACATGCCATGACATAATGTGGTCATGATTCTCCTTAATTTTCAATAGAGATTAAACCCCATATTTCTCACCCCCTTAATAATTTAAATAGAAAGTAGCTTAAGGGAAGAGTGAAATCCCATCTCCAAATTCCAACTTAATTCCCCCTTACTTGGACTAGTCCCTTGATTATCTAGGAGTTCAACCTTGGTGACATTATTTCCTCTGAAAACATGAAAACACTTCCTCCTTATAATGGCTTGGTACCGTTGGTATATTATATTTTTCTAATCCCTAATGAAAATCACCTCATATTTCAAGGCCAGCAATTTGGTTTACCCTTGGTAAAGAGCATAGGATTCTGCCACATTATCAGAGCCATTTCTGAGTCCCCAAGCATACTTAAATTATTCTTAATTCTCAGGGTGAAACATCACCCCCCTATAGATTTATTATTTATTTGGGAAAATTATTCTTTTATTGAATTCTCCATGGTGGTGGTGATAGAGAAATTGAATTTCATTTTAAAGAAATAATAGTGGGAATTTAGAGACATAAATTGACACCTAAATAGAATAAATGAATGTAAAGAAACTAATAAGCACTAAAATAGAAAAAGTGGAAAAAGGGATCAAAGGAAAACTAAGAGGAAGTTTATGAAACTTGTCATGGGGTGATGAAAATAGCATTTTTAAATAAAATAAAATAAAAAAATATCATGAGTGCATGGATAAAGAGTTTACACATAGGTACGTAAATAATAAGGAATTTTGAATTTAAGAAATAGTTAATTTTGCATAGAAATACAAGTGACACTACATAAAAATTGCTATAAAAAGAAGACTAAACTAAGAGGAAGACATCTTATCCACCCTAATGCTAGATAATTGTCGTCATGCAAAAATTTCTATTCAGTGGTCAATTTGAGGATTGTTGAGAGTTTGGTGAGTAGAGAATTATGCTAGAGTGGGAATGGGAATCTCTTGAGCTTGGCTAAGATCTCTCTACTTTGCTAGTTTTCATCTAAATCCTTCTATACCACCATTATAGCTTGATGGTCCATGGAAAAAGAGAGTACCCAAGGAGTAAGCATGGTGGTTCGTTGGCAATTCAACAATGTTTGGACAAGTCTATGAACATTCAAAAGGTATGAAGACTTCATCAACATGATGTAAATACTTACAATAGTTATTACACAAAATTGGACTTTCATCACAAGAGTGAAATTGTTACTTGTATTATGTATTTATGTAAAACAATTGATGTAATTCTAGATATAATAATAATAATAATTAAGCTATTGCAATTGAGGAAAATATTAATGTTTGTTAATATATAACCATAATAAAGATGTTTAGGATTTAGAATTTATCAATTCCTAATAACTATGAATACTTTATAATTTGTATTGTTAATTATGTTTATTAATGAATACTCAATATTTAATCATAAGGATTTTATTTATAAATTCTAGATTGAGCGATGTCGATAATGATGTGAGAGATGATAGTTAAGCTTGGAAAAAATTATATGTAAATATCAAGAGATTCAAACATTTCAATTTGCAATGAACTCTTATTGGTCCCTGTCATCATGCATGGGAATACAATAATCAAAATGGTCTCATAGCATTTATTCTTGTCACAACTAACCAAATTTTTTATTTCATATTTAATAAAACATTGTTGCTCAATCTCTCAAAGAGATGTAATGATTTTCCGAGCAAATAAGTGACTTATTTGGTCATCTTATTTGGAATCTTTCTGAGGTAGTGCTCTATATTCTTCATATAATTTATTATATCAAAGGATCTATGTCCTTCATATTTTTCCATCGGAAAATAATGCTACCATTAATCTCTTAATAGTAAATGTACCAAGTTAAAACTTGTCACGGTTTTTAATTTTTTAAATTCATTTATCTTTGGAGGTTTGATATTATTTATAAATTTCATCATAATATGAAGTTATTGATAGCATATACTTCTCAACATCATGTAACACTACCTAGGAAGTTTTATAATTTCATAATATGTGAATCCTTTTTTATTAAAATTATTTCTTGGTCAAGTGACAAAACTATGAAAAACAAAAAATCTTCGAAAAAAAAATCTTCTAATCTTTGTCTTTGTTGCCTGTTGTTTTCTTTCTTTTATGCTAAGTAATTAAAAGCATACCTACAAATCTCGTCAATCTCTACCAACTAATATATTCTTTCCTAAACTTCTTCCTTATTTGTCGTGAAATGATGAAGTAATTTATATATTTGAATGTTAAGATGAATGGGCAGTGTGAAATTTATTCAATATACCAGCTCAAATGGTAGATGAGCTTGACCCAGTTTCTTAAGTCAATCAAGTTGTTGATCCAGTCGGTTAAGTTTATTTAGTCGATGAAGCATAAGAATTGTTAGCACTCCATAATTTCCCACGTTGTAAATGAATTGCAGAGGTAACCTTAGAACCACTTTTAATATTAGAAGCTAGCTCTTCTAAACTTAGAGAGGGATCTCTATGTCAGATTTATCTTGTTGTGGTGGGATTTTAGGCTAGATGTCAGGTTCAGAGTTTGTTTTTTTGAATTGTTTCATTGAGGCTAAGAGGTAAGGTCATTGGGAAATGGAGTCAAAGTCTTGGAGCAATCAAGTGCATGAATATCATAATAGAAATAACAGGGCAAGGTAGGCAGGTCATTGGATCTTCAAAGCTTAATGGAGTGATAGGGAGGAAAAAGGTTCAAAATAAATTAAACAAAGAGCAATTAAGAATTCTATATTTGATTTTAGTTGGAAAACATATATATTGCTTAAAAGCCAAGGTAGAGTGTGATTAAACAAGTTCATCCCATAATTTTTTTAACAATAGAGGAAAGAAACACATATGAAAAAATAAAGATATTACATAATTACAAGTGGAATAAACATTACCAATTAAGCCTGACACTTGAATCTTGGAACATTGTCTGTATTAATGAAAAATGATCACTTTAGCTCGGTGAACTGGTTTACATCAAATGGTAGTCCTTTCTTGCTACAAGTCCCAACATTTGAACTTTGATTTGGGAAGTACTTATACAAAATTATAAAAATATATCTTGAGCGAAAACCTCAAGTTTTTTACAAAATATCCTAAACTGTTTGTAAAATAGAACAAAAATATAGATAACTTAAATAGTTGTTATGATTTGGCACTATCTTCGAGGCTTGTTGTTGATGATTGTGCCTAGAAAAGTGTTGCTCTATGACTAAAGATAAAACAATTTTTACTCCAAAATTTGACATAGTTGCACCCATCGTCTTCATCCGGAATTGGCATTTCAACCAATTTTCTATAAGTCTCATCTACCTCTGTGTATTTCTGGAAAGTTGTTTTGACCATAAATAAATGCTTGATTTTAGCTATGATAAGAAGATCGAATTCCAGAGCCTCCATGAAATCTTTTCCTATGATTGAGCCTTTGATAGCTGAAAACTTTTATTTGTCTCGGGCTATTGAGTACAACTTATGCTAATAATATGATAGGGGAACTAACTTGTCTCCAATTCCCTTTAGTCCTGGTAGTCCTTTCAAATGTAATGCATTGAATTTCTTATGAAACTTTTGGATGTTGGTCTCCAAATGTTGGCACTTTTTTTCCAATTGTACTAGAAAGTTCCTTTTAGTAAGGAATCTCCTTACTTCCAAGATAGTCCCTATCCTATATGCAATTTCAAAATTTGCTAACTCGTCCTTGGTTTTTAAATTCAAATTTTTTATTAAGGTGCTAGCTTCCCCTAGCCTCTGTCCCAAATTGTTTCTGACTCCTTCCATTAACTCCTTTGATATCTGCATTAAGGCCTCATGTTCAAATATTATCTCAATTGAAGCTATTAACTCAATTGAAGGCTACATTTATGTAATGGCCTCATTTATCTCAACCCGTATGCATTCTTTAGCCTGTGCTAGTGTTTAAGCCATCACAGGCTCATTCTCTAGCTGTTCAATCCTTTGGGTTAACCTGTGAGATTTCTGCAATTCTTCTATGTATGAATTATCTATCTTCAATTTCTGATCCTGCAAAGTTTTAAGTTGGGTTTTTAATTCTTTAATTTATTTCCCTCTTGTGGACAAGTCTTGCATAGATTTAACAAACTCATTTGGGGAATCTACGTTCTGCGTTTCTGTTGTTGTCGATGTACATGCTCCTATTGTGGTTGCAACTGAAATAGGTACTATTGTTAGAGGAACTATGGCTATTTGTGATGATTGATCCTTTTCCTTGAGCAGTCTTTCCATCTCCATTTCCATATCATTAATCTAGCTACTTTGTTCAATTATTATCTTGAACATGTTATCTTTTTCTTTCTCAAGCTCCCCATCTTCCTTATCTTGTTGATCCTCAGTGGAGGGAAGTTTTAGTTGATTCCTCAATGTTGTTATGTATGCATTTTTTCTCGTTACAAATTCTGCTACTAATTTTACATCTTTGGGGTCATACCCTAGTTTAATTAGCAGGTCCTCCAATGATTTGATCCTGGTGTCCTTAGCCAAAGATGAGATCTTTTGAAGTTTTAATTGTGACTATATGTTTTTTATTGAGGCCTACATCTTGGAAGTTGTCATGGCAGTGTTGGTCAAAGTAGAGTACAACTTTTCACCAGTTTGTTTATGTAAGTCTAGGTCTATTTGGTCAATGGGGTGAATCTACTCAGCATCGAAGGATAAAATAGATATCTTATAATCAACTGGAGTCTTTAGAAATGTAACTTGTGCTTGAAGGAATGAAATTTTCATTTCTCCTTTTCTGTATCGAAGGCTGAAAGAATCTTGTGTTGTGAAGAGGTTGTTTGCTTCCAGAGTTAGGAGTATGTGGTGCCTTTGAGCAACTCATTCTTCTTCTTAATTTCTCTATATTTTGCAAAAATATTTGGTTCATCCTTGTCCTGAACCAATTCTATTATTTGAGTTGTATCTGGGGGATCTTCGGAAGCTGAGGAAGTTAGGGATCCTGTGAAGATATCTTCTCCTCTTGTAGAAACATGAGGGCCTGTTAGGACTATGGTGGCCTGCTCCTCATCCTCCTACTAAAAATTTGATTTAGTATTAGTCTTTTGCTTCTTTCTGTATATCAGAAATTCTTTGACTCTAATATTTGTCAGTGAAGGGGAATCGTCCTCCCTTTGCCTCTTGTCCCTTTTTTCTTTAGGTACTGGAGTGTGTGAGGCAGTCATGGATATCACCTATTCTTCTGCCTCTTGTAGCGTATTATGTTCGCACTGACTTTGATTCATGAACTTCTCTATCTCTGGTCTAGGAGTGCGAGTGTAGGTAGTGGTTTTCTGCTCCACTCTTAGTTTATAAATGATCCCAAAAGGGTCATATGACAAGGTGAAAGTCAACTTGAAGTTCATCTGCTTGAGGAGAAAATCTGCCTCCTTACCTATTGCTCTGGTGTTACAAATAAATGGTCCAACTTGTGCCTTGATTTTAAACTAATACTTCTTTTTTGTTGCAACAAAATGAAGATCATCCATATGAATCATATTACTTATATATTACATTGAGAAGATCCTCATAGGAACAAATATCGGCAGCCTATATTGTGGCAATTCACACCCATAAACTCTAATCTAGGTATAATTATGGTACAAGTGCCAATCTTATGTCTTAGTCTGCTCACTGGGATACATAATTATTTATACCTTTGTTCCTATCTAAGGCTCTATATTATGGTTTAATAAACAAGATAATTTGTGTAAAAATTGACCAACATAATCAGAGAAGGTGTACTCAATGGAATTTGTTCTCACCACGGATGTCCAATGGGTTACTGACTATGGATTACCCTGCTCATCTAATTTCTGCAAAGGAAATGAAAAGTTGTCTGCGTGATGGTAAAGAAACAAATAAACCAACATTGAAGCATTATAAAAGTCCCTTCAGTAGAAAACTTGAGAAACTGGTCATGAATTGATTCTACAATGAACTCACTATAATTGAAAATGGAGGGTTTCTCACCAATTGAAAAAACTGATAAGAAAGCAACAATGGCCTCATCAACCCACTTATTGGATTGATAGCCAAGTATGCATGAAATAATTGAAATCATTTGTTTGGTTATCTTAGGGAACATAGAGGATGAGTATGGGGGATACTTATTGGGTAATTGACCATCCTGAGGGAGAAAATCTCAAAAATCTTGGCTCTTTGTGGGAAGGTTAGGTTTTTGTAGAATTCCATAAGGGAATCTACTGAAAATAGTTGCAAAGAGTTATAATTTGGCAATTGGAGCATTTGGGAGATGGATTATGCAATGATGGTGAAGAGGATGTCACTATTTTGGGCCACAATTTCCCTCTGACTAGGGATATACCTAAATTGACACTAGGAGATGAATTCGGGGAAGTGAGGTGTCTTGGGAAAGATGAATTGTGGTAGGAGAGAATCCCAGAGGCTCAGTTCATCACTATGGTCCAAGAAGTTATATTTTAACCAGTTGTGAATCTCGTACAGGTCGAATTCCCAACTAGTTTCAGTAATTTTGTAGTCTTGATCTTTCAGTGGTTGATGATCTAAGTCTATGGTAGGGGGAAGCATAAGATTTTCATCAGAGATCTTAGATTTTCCTATAGGTGCCATGACATAATACAAAAGAATAGGGAATTTATAATTACTAGGGAAAAATAGGTGAAAACTGGTATCTGGATGCAAATTGATGGCTAGGCACTTGGTTGCAGTGACTGGTTATGTTGACTGATCACAGAGATAGTGTGGATCACTCACTGGGCATTGGGGCATAATCTGTTTGGTTGACCATGTACTGAAACTTCTGATTCCCTATTATCCTGAAATGGTGAAAGGAGGTGATTGAATGGGCTATGGTGGGTTATATAAGAAAAACAAGTTTACCATTGTTAATTTACCATTAAAACGGAGCAAGTGCATTGTCACGGGAGTGAATAAGCATGTATTTACTCAACGGTCTATTGATGTGGTGGCAGGAGTGTCATATGGAAACATCATATTGGGGGAGAAGTAGTGACAGGCGTTTGTTTTGGCGGAAGGGGAGTGGGGTCTATCGGGGTGAGGTGGAAAACAGGCAGTGGGGGAATAAGGAATGACTTAGGAGTGAGGTGGGGACAAGAGGTCCACCTGGCGGAAAGCAAGTGGTGTAGGAGTGGAGGGGGGTCAATCGTCAGTGTGAGCAAGAGTAGGATGGTATTTTTTGGAATGGGGGGTGGGGGGTGGGGTGGTTATTTTTTTTAGGCAAGGGGTTGCGAAACGCCCAAAATCCGCCATGTTGCAAGAAAAAATCTGCCTTTTCAGACCCCCCTGGTGGTTAAACATCGAGGGGCTTGGGGGAGCTGAATACGATCCCTCGTCGTTGATCCGGGCGGGGTGGATAGTGTCCATTTAAACATGTGCTTACTTTATTTTATATCAACAAAAGATGTCACATCAAAAACTTTATTTACAAATTGAAATTTTGTTTAACTTAGCAATCGATTTTAACATTAAATCTTAATAAACCACGTTTAAACACTATGGTTAATTACTTTTATTCTAACTAATCTAATTCAACCACGACTACACTGTGCGGTTGATTATTCACTAACCTAAACTAATTTTAATTAATCCATCATAATCACACTTAAACATTGATTAAAATAACTAATCTACTTCTCTTACTTCAATGTGGCATTTTGACTAGAAGCACATTATTAAAAATTTCTAAGATATTACTAATGCATTTTTCATTTTTTGAAGTGGCATTTAGATTTGCTCAGTTATCCTTTTTTGGGGTATTTTCATTGTTTTTTCTTATTTTCATATATATATATATATATATATATATATATATATATTATATATATATATATTATATATATATATATATATATTTATATATATATATATATTATATATATATTATATATATATATATTATATATACACACATATACATACATATTATTCTTTTCACATATATATATTATATTTTTCTTGTTTTTGTATCCCCTTTTTTCCTTCTCTTTTTTTTCTTTTTCTATTTTGGAAATAACTTGCATAATGAAATATTATTTACAACATCTAATGTATAAAACTCAACAACAAATAGTAATCTCATCCTATTAAATATAGGACCCTAACAGTGCCTCCAATGGGGAGAGCACTCTCCTTGTGAGGTGTCAAGAACGTTGTAGATCAGTAGCCTTGATCCATTGGGCATGTTGTCCTTATTCTACAACTGAATCTAATCCACCTAATTTTAATCATAAATATGGGCAACAAATCATCAGAAGCTTAGGGCCTTCTCTTCGGGCTTCAATTTCCGATGTTAGCTACCCTCACTCTTGTAGTAGAATAGTAAAATGATATGTACAATGATTCTACATGAAACTGATTTAACTTTGAGGAAAGTAGTGTTTAAGAAGTCTTCTAGTAACAGGTCCACCAATCAGAGCTTCTTCGATCAATTCCTTCAAGAAAAATGAATTATTGCCTCTAAAATGTTCAATTTTATATGGCCCTTTAAACAAACCATCGAACTTACTATATTTGCCTTTGTCTTCATTCCTTGATTCACACTTTAACACCAAGTCGCCTAACTGGAAATCATCTACTTTCGTTCTCCTATCATAGATCTTTTTTATTTTGTCTTGAACAAGTTGAATTTTGTTATAGACCTCCTCCCTGGATTGTTGCAATTATATGCTCTGGTTGATCCTTCTTTGTAAGACATTAGCTTCCACTTATGATTCTTGTAACAATTTTAACACAGGAACTCCCAAAGAAACAAGAAACGCAACATCAACTCCATATACTAGTTGGAATCGAGACATTCCAATAGACTTTTTGGTGCTAATTCGGTAAGCCCACAAGGCATTAATCAACTTTTTAAGCTAGGATTTTTTGTTCTCCCACAGCAGATTTTTTATGATGTTAACTAAAATCTTGTTGGAGGACTCAGCTAGGCCATTTCCTTGTGGGTAATAGGCAGTTGAGTGTCCTAATAATTTGTGGTATTTGTTACAAAAATCAACCATTATTTTTTACTTAAAGGCAACAACATTGTCAGTGATAATCTTATGGGGACATCCAAACCTAGACAGAATGTTACCTTTTAAAAATTGGATAATGACAGTGTCTTGGACCTGTCTACTTGGGATAGCCTCAACCCACTTGGTAAAATAATAAGTGGCTGTTAATATCCATGTATGTTGGCATAAGGATCTGGGATGGATTTCACCAATGAAATCCAGACCCCACTATTGAAAAGGAGTTTCAACTAAAATAGGTTTCAAGGGTAAAGGAAAAATATTTCTCTTGCCTTCAAATATTTGACACTGGTGGCAAGTGGTGACTTTCTTATGCGCGTCTGCAAACAAGAAAGGTCAGTAGAATCTAGCCCTTAGGATTTTTTTGGATGTGGTTTTCCAATACAAATGGCCTCCACATTCTCCTTGATGAAACTCTTCCATGACCCTATCTGCTTCATCTTTCAATAAACATTTTATCAAAATACCACCAGCGTCTTTCTAATATACAATCTGATCTAAAATACAAAATTTCATAGCTTTCAGTTTTAGAAACCTAGCTTTGGTTTTGGTTAAACCAAGAGGAGATTTTATGTTTTGTAATACAAAGATAATGTCTACGTACCATGGTGAGGTAGCAAAGGCCTATGATACTTGTTGAGTCACCATCTCTTCCTGTTCATCTAGTGTAGCTATATATTTGATATCCAGTGCATGAAAATTGGACTCATCCATTAGTTTCTCCAATCCCTTAATTTTGATGAGCTTGGTTTGTTTATCTCAATGTTATACTCTAGGATCACGACAATCTATTTCCGCCTTCTACCACCTGGGTCAGTCTATGTGAGAATATCTTTTACCACAGGACTTAGGACAAATGCAATGATATGAGAATATAGGATGTACACTCTAAAATCCTTTAATACCTTTACCAGAGCAAAGGCTTGTTTCTCCATGATGTTGTACTTCAGTCATGCATCCCTCAAAGCTCTGCTGAAAAATGTTGTGGGTTCTTCATGGCCTTCACTATTTTTCAGCAATAAAACAACTGCAATAGTATGCTCATATGCCAAAGAAAAAATGATAAGATCCTTTGTAAAGTCAGGGCTTATCAAAACAGGAGCAGTAGTTAAAGCTAACTTTACTTCACTAAAGGGTTTCTTGGCTTCAGTATTCCATTTTATTTTCATGTCTTTCTTTAACATATTTGTAATGGATCTTGAGATTTCATCCAAGTTAGGAATAAATCTTCTGAGAAAATTTATCCTACCAATGAAGGATTGAACTTCTTCTTGTTTCTAGCAGGGTCAATTTCCAATATGGCTTCGACTATGTTAGGATCAATTCCAAGACCTTCTTTGGAAATGATATGACCTAGAATTTTTCCCTCCCTTAAACCAAAAAGAGTTTTCTTAGGGTTCAAGGAGATACCATATTTTCTACACTTTTCAAAAATTCTTCTTAAATGCAGCAAGTTTTCTTCATCTATCTTTGAAAACATAGTTATATCATCTAGGTAAATCACAATGAACCTATCAGTTTCATCAGCAAAGGCTATGTCCATTTCTCTTTGGAAAGTGGCCTCAGCATTCATAAGGAAAAAAGGCATTTTTACATACCTAAAAGTGCCACATGGTGTAGTAAATGTTTCCTTGTGTTGATCATCAGCATGAACCAGAACCTGGTTGTATCCTGAGAAACCATCCAATAATGAAATTTTGTTGGAACCAACTACCTTTTGTAGGATGTGATCCATTTTGAGAAGGGGATAGTTATCTTTAAGAGAAATCTTCTTAACATTTCTAAAATCTACACAAAGCCTAATTTCACCTGTTTTCTTTCTAGTAGGTACTATATTTGAGAACCATTTCGAAATCTGAGGGGTACAATGATCTTTTCTTCGAAAGTTTTCTTGATTTCCTTTTCTATCAAAGGCACTAAAAATGGGTTTATTCTCCTTAATTTTTGTTTAAAAGGATTTTGATCTTCTTTGATGGGAATGGTGTGTTGAGTGATACAAGTATCATAAGATTTTAAGTATTCATAGGTCATGCAAACACATCAAAGAATTCTTTAAAATTCTCAATGTATTTTTGTTTTTTCTTTAGGAGGTAAGGATTTAGATAGTTTGACAATTTTGGGATTCTTTGTAGTTCCTATGTTACAGTCCTCTACCTCAACTCCTACTGGCTCTATTTTTGGCTTCTTGGATACATCATCAAAGTCAAAAATCTCTTCTAATGGTACCAATCCTCTTGGTAACACATTGTCCTTTAATTGCAGAACCTCAAGTTCTTCTTGATTATCATCAATTTCATTAAACACTATTTCTTTTTTATTTTCATCTATATTATTTTCTATGTCAATATTTATAGACTCAAATTCATCTTTCATTTGTAAAAATTTCTCTATTTGTTTATCATTAACAAAAAATTGCCAATATCTTACATTATCAGGAACAATTGGCTTGTGTTTCACTTCCACCACATATTCCCTATTGGGATGAAAAGGCATTTTGCAAGTGTTGGCTAAAACAACCAAGGCATTAGCTAAAATATTTTGGCTTCTAGGTATAACATTCAAATCATATTCAGAAAAGCATTGCAAAAAATCTAATAATGCATTTCTATAGGCTCTTAGTCTAGGGTGTTTAGTAGCATATTCACCCTTAATTTGATTTATTATTAGCTCAAAATTCCCGAGCATGGAAATTTTTCTTGCTCCTAGTCTATTTAAAATTTGCAGCTCTAAGATCACTGCCTCATATTTAACTATGTTATTGGTGCACTGAAAATTAAGTTTATAACCATGTCCCTTTTCCATATTTGTGGATGAATTTACAATGAAAACACTTGCACCTTCTCCATCCTTAATCATAGCCCCATCGAAATCCATATTCCAAAGAGCCTCTCCCTCTACATTTTTTTCTTCAGTATCTAATTTTATTACCTTTGTATTATTGATTTCATCCTCTAAGTGTGAAACTTCATTTTCTACACATTCATTATTGTACAATATAAATGAATCCATGTTTGAATGTACTAAATACAGGGGGTAATTGTTGGGTTTGACTTGACTACTAACCATGTACTTCATTAGTGTTTCCCTGTATAATCTTCTTGGATGACCACACACTAAAATGGTAGCATAAGTCATATCCGTTTGTAAAGTACCTTGTAATTTTTCTCCCCGTGATCTAGAGAGCAACATTCCATACTTAGGAGTTATGTCTGCTACTACAATGTCAATTACCAAGATCTTTGCTAGTCCTTGGACTAGAGTAACACATAAATATTTGATTAATCCTAAGCATATTACTTTACTTGAATCAAATGAATATATTTCTTTGTAGGGCCCGGTTATGCCGAAGCCTAGTTTCTCCACGATAGCTCTAGGCATTAGATTATGTGAGGCTCCAGAATCAAGCATAGCATTGTGTAGAATTTTATCATGAATGTTCAAGCTAATGTAGAAAGGGGGTACATTGTCATCCTGATATTTTCCTTTGACCTCAAGCCAAAACAATAACTCAAGTCGATCATAAGTCAAATTAACTTTGTCAGTCCCTTCCCCTATCTTCAAGGATTTTATGACTTGTGATCTGTATGCATTTTTGTTGATTAATTCAGTGAGGGGAATAGAAATTTTTACTTTAGCCAGTTCATTTTCAATGCTAAAAGATGTAGGAGGTTTTTCTATTCCTTTAGTAGTTGCATCATGTTTCTTACAAGTTTCCTTCTGAGAATCATCTTTAGGCTGACTAGTAGAAGGGGTATCATTTTGGGTCTTCTTGGGAAGAGTGTCAGCAGTCTTTTTAGACCTCAAGTTATATTGTCTATGCACTTCCATAATTGCATTCTAATATCCTTGTTTGCAGTCTTCAGAGTCTAATGGAATGCTTCTAGTTGTGGGAGTAGGAAAATGTCTTGCTCTTCCTTAGGAAAATGTGGTCAACTTTGGTTTCCTCAAACAAATTTATTTGATTTTTCTCAGGATCTTCTAGTATGTCAGCTTCCTTAACTGCATATTTTTCTTGAAATGCAGGTCTAATCTATTACTGGTCATTTTGGCCTCTCTGTTCTCTTTGTTTAATCTGAGGCTGGTTTTTCCTAAAATTTGGATTTCTAATTTGAGAACCACCTTAGCTTTCCCTTGGAGGAGTTCTATTAGCTATAGAAATTATCTCCATCATTTTCTCCATTTTTCTTACTAAAGTATCCAACTTGACATCGGAGGAGGAAGAAGCATGTTCTTCTTTTATCGTAATTCTCCTTTCAGATATTGGTCTAGCTCTCTTTGCTAACATATTGGCTTCAACACTAACTGCACTTGTTTGCATTTCCTCAATGGTTGCAAGGTTTCTTTCTCTTAACTGGTAAGACATATCAAGTTGAAAACCATCTAGGAATTTAATGAGGGCTAGCCTTGGAGGAGGTTTTATTATTGTGGGGATAGAGTTATATACATTGTTAAATCTAATATAATAGTCCTTGATTGATTTAGTTGGGGCTCTTTTGATACTTTCATACTCTGCTAAAATTTGTAGAGGGTTGTTTTTCACTTCCCATATTTTGAGGAAGGTGTCATGAAATTGAGTAAGGTTCGGGATAGAGTTGGTAGGTAACCCTTTAAGCCATTTTTTAACCTCACTAGTGAGACTTTGAGCAAACAATATCATTTTCACATCAACATCATCTATCTCTTCGAGATCTAAGTAGTCATTCATTTTATCAATATGTCTATGAGAAGTTATGGGCCTAGTGCTATCAAATTGAGGAATCCTACTCTAGTAATCTTGAGGCATTGCATTGAGTTGTGCAGGTAGGACCAAGGGAGCATATCGAGCTCCCATGATTGGTGTTTGAGATGTAGATGGGACTGCAATAGGTGTGGGTAAGGAAGGTATGAAAGGGGGTATAATTACAATTTGTTGTGTTGATGTAGAGGTGGTAGTGGTTGAAGATGAAATAGGTGTAGTGAAAATGGGGGTGATTAGTAGAGGTGAAGTAGGAATAGAAGGAAGTTCTAGAGGAATAGAAACAACAAGAAACTCTAGAGGGGCAGAAATATTAGGAATCTCTAAAGGGGTAGTATGAACAACAAGAATTTCTAATTGAATAGAAAAACTAGGTGGGAATATTTGTGAGGTTGGAGAGGAAGCAACAGAAGAAGAAGAAGGTTAAGGTGATTAATGAAGGATGGATTTATGCACTGCTTGATCTAACTAGAAAACTAAAGCTTCAAGATTATCAAATTATTTGAGTTCATCGTCAAGAGAATCTAATTTATAGGGTTTTAGTAGAATTTCATCAATCACAGTTTTAGGCACAAAACTGTCAAATTTACTTCTAAGAATACTATGTTTAAAAGGTAGATCAAATTATATATCTTCTAAAGTGACAAAATTCTTAGGAAGGGAATTAACCCTACGCAAAGGACCTTCACTTGATTCACTCTCAAATATAGGTTTCTTTCTAATTATTTTTTCTAGATTATCTACAATTTTCGGACGATTTGGATCTCGATTAGCTCTACTGTAAATTATTTTAGGAGCCATATCTACTATTAAGTATTCAAAAATAAGATATATACAAATTTTATACGGGGAGACAACCTTAAATAAGAATCTATTTATGAGCCATAAAACCTAGAAATAGATTTACATTCTGAAACAAAAATTTACTAGGGAAAAAATTTAATTCAAATCAGATTTGTTTGAAGTCCACAGTATGGTCACCAAGATGTTAGCACTTCGTAATTTCCCAAGCTATAAAGGAATTGCAAAGGTAAACACAGAACCACTTTTAATTTTAGAAGATATCCCTTCTAAACTTAGATAGGGATCTCTCTGTCAGATTTAGTTTTGTTGTGGTGGGATTTTAGGCTAGATGTAAGGTTCAGAGTTTGGTTTTTTGAATTGTTTGGTTGAGGCTGCAAGGTAAGGCCATTGGGAAATGGAGTCAAAGTATTGGAGTGATCAAGTGCATGAATATCAAAACAGAAATAATAGGGCAAGGTAGGAAGGTCATTGGATCGTCAAAGCTTGATGGAGTGATAGGGAGGAAAAAGGTTCAGAATCAATTAAACATAGAGAAATTAAGAATTATATATTTAATTTTAGTTGGAAAACATACATATTGCTTAAAAGCCAATGTAGAGTGTAATTAAACAAGTTCAGCCCATAATCTTCTTTTGAACAATAGAGGAAAGAAACACATGAAAAACAAAGATATTATAGAATTACAAGTAGAATAAACATCACCAAGTCCTTAGTGAACAGCTTTAGATCAAATGGTAGTCCTTCCTTGCTACAAGTTAATCCTTAATGGTAGTAGTGTTTCTCTATTATTGAAGATAAAGTAGTTTTTATTCCAAAACTTGACATAGTTGGTCCCATCGTCTTCATCTAGAATTGGCATTTTAACCAATTTTTTGTAAGTCTCATCTACCTCTGTTTATTTCTCGAAAGTTGGTTTGACCAGAAATAAATGCTTGATTTCAGCTCTAATAACTAGATCGAATTCCAAAGCCTCCATGAAAGATTTTCCTATGATTGAGCCTTTGATAGTTGAATACTTGTATTTGTCCTAGGCTATTGAGTACAACTTCTGTTGATAATCTGATAAGGGCATTAACTGGTCTCCAATTCCCTTAAGTCCTAGTAGTCCTTTCAAATGTAATACATTGAATTTCTTATGAAACTTTTGGGTGCTGGTCTCCAAATGTTGGCACTTGTTCTCCAATTGTACTAGCAAGTTCCTTTTAGTATGGACTCTCCTGACTTCCAAGATAGTCTTTATCCTATCTACAATTTCAAAATTTTCTAACCCATCCTTCGTTTTTGAATTCAAAATTTTTATTAAGGTGCTAGCTTTCCCTGGCCTCTACCCCAATCTGTTTTTGACTCCTTCCATTAACTCCTTTGATCTATGTATTAAGTCCTTCTGTTCAAATATTATCTCAATTGAAGGCTAGATTTTTGTGATGGCGTCATTTATCTCAACCCATATGCATTCTTTAGCATGTGCTAGTGTTTGAGCCATCACAGACTCATCCTCTAGCTTCTTAATCCTTTGGATTAACCTATGAGATTTATGCAATTCTGCTATGTATGAATTATCTATCTTCAATTTTTGATCCTGCAAATTTTTAAGTTGGGTTTTTAATTTTTCAATTTCTTGCCCTCTTATGGATAGGTCTTGCATAGCCTTAACCAATGCATTTGGGGAATCTGTGGTATGTGCTTCTGTTGTTGTCGATGTAGATGCTCCTATTATGGTTCCAACTGAAATAGGCATTATTGTTATAGGAACTATGGCTAGTTGTGGTGACTTCTTCTTTTCCTTGAGCAGTCTTTCCATCTTCACTTCATATCCTTAATCTGACTACTTTGTTCAATTATTATCTTGAACATGTTTTCTTTTTATTTCTTAAGCTCCCCAACTTCCTTATCTTGGGGATCCTCAATGGAGGGAATTTTGAATTGCTTCCTCAATGCTACTATGTCTGCATTTTTCCTCCTTACAATTTCTTTTGCTGCTTTTACATCTTTGGGGTCATGCTCCAGTTTAATTACCAAGTCCTCCAATGATTTGATCCTGGTGTCCTTAGCCAGAGATGAGATCTTTTCAAGTTTTAATTGTCACTATATGTTGTTGATTGAGGCCTGCAACTTGGAAGTTGTCATGGCAGTGTTGGTAAAAGTAGAGTACAACATTTCACCAGTTTTTTTATGTAGGTCTATTTGGTTAATGGGGTGAATCTGCTCAGCATCAAAGGAGAAAATAGATTTCTTATAATCAGCTGGAGTCTTTGGAAGTGGAACTTGTGCTTGAAGGAATGCAATTTTCGTTTCCCCTTTTTTATGTCGAAGGCTAAAAAAAGCTTGTGTTGTGAAGAGGTTGTTTGCTTCTACAATTGGGCGTATGTGGTGGCTTTGAGCAGCTCATTCTTCTTCTTAATTTCTTTATATTTTGCATAACTATTTGGTTTATCTTTGCCCAGAACAAATTTTGTTGATTGATTTGTATCTGGGGATCTTTGTAAGCTGAGGAAGTTGGGGATCCTATGAAGATATATTCTCCTCTTGTAGAAACATGAGGGCATGTTAGGACTATGGTGTCCCTCTCCTCATCCTCCTGCTAAAAAACTAATTTAGTATTAGTCTTTCACTTCTTGTTGGATATCAGAAATTCTTTAACTCCAATCGCTATCATTAAAGGGGAATCATCCTACATTGGCCTCTTGTCCCTTTTTTCTTGATGTACTGGAATCTGTGAGGCAGTCATGGATATCACATGTTATTATGCCCCCTGTAGTGTATTCTCCTCCCACTGACTTTAATTCATGAACTTCTCTATCTCTGGTCTAGGAGTGTAAGTGTAGAGAGTGGTTTTCTGCTCCACTCTCAGTTTAAACATGGTTCCAAAAGGGTCATATGACCATGTGAAACTCAACTTGAAGTTCATCTTCTTGAGGAGAAAATCTGCCTCCTTACCTGCTACTTTGGTGTTACAAATAAATGGTCCATTCTATGCCTTGATTTTAAACTAAGACTAATTTTTTGTTGCAACAAAATGAAGATCATCCATATGCATCATCTACCTTATATATTCTAGTGAGAAGATCCTCGTAGCTTGTATGGTGGCAATTCACACCCGTAAACTCTTATCTCAGTATAATTTTGGTACTACCAATATCTTGTCTTAGTTTGCTCACTAAGATGCAAAATTCTTTGTATCTTTGGTCCTATCTGAGGCTCTATATTATGGTTTAATAAACAGGATACTTTGTGTAAAAATTGATCAACATAATCAAAGAAGGCATAATTAGTGGAATTTTTCCTCACCAAGGATGTTCAATGGATTACTGACTATGAATTATCCTTCTCATCTAATTTCTGCAAAGGAAATGAAAAGTTATATGTATGATGGTAAAGAAACAAATAAAGCAACACTAAAGCATATTTAGAAGTCCCTTCAATAGAAAAATTGAGGAATTGGTCATGAATTGATTATGCAATGAACTCAATCTAATTGAAAATGGAGGGTTTCTGACCAGTTGCAAAAACTAATAAGAAACCAACAATGGCCTCATCAACCCACTAATTGGATTGATAGCCAAGTATGCATGAAATAATTGAAATCACTTGTTTGGTTATCTCAGGGAAGATAGAGGATGAGTATGGGGGATTCTTCTTGGGTAATTAGGCATCCTCAAGGAGAAAAATCTCAAAAATATTGTCTCTCTATAGGAAGGTTAGGTTTTCGTAGAATTCCATAAGGGAATATACTGAAAATGGTTGCAGAGAGTCAAAATTTGGAAATTGGAGAATTTGGGAGATGGATTCTGCAGTGATGGTGAAGAGAATGTCATTGTTTTGGGCCACAATTGCCCTCTGATTGGGGATATACCTAAATTGACACTAGGAAATGAATTTGGGGAAGTGAGGTGTCTGGGGAAAGATGAATTGTGGTAGGAGAGAATCCCATAGGCTTAGTTCATCGCCATGGTCCAAGAAATTTTGTTTTAACCAGTTGTGAAGCTCATACAAGTCGAATTCACAACTAGTTTCAATAATTTTGTAGTCTTGGTCTACCAGTGGTTGGTGATCTAAGTCTATGGTAGGGGGCAACATAGGATTTTCATCAAAGGCCTTGGATTTCCCTTTAGGTTCCATGGTATAAGAGAAAAGAACAAGGAATTTAGAATTACTTGGGAAAAATAGGTGAAAATTGTTGAAGAAAGTGTAACTAGGTTCGATCTTCATAATGATTTGATCTTTGTAAATGATGTAATAAATTTATTTTTGTATGCCTTGTTGCATGGGTTTCATGAGAAATAAGTGTCATTATGTCAAAGACTTCTTCTGGATGTCTTTAGGATTTATTAATAAAGTCAAAGAGTCAATTCATGTATGAAGGAGCTCTTTATGAGCCTGTGTAAAATGTATTCTAGCCTATAGCAGCCCTCCAAGACCAAGATCAATCCTCCAAAAGGAATCACAAGAATTCTGCAATCAAAATGAGAAGGAGATCATCATGTTAGCCTCAAAATTAATTAAATATAAAAAATGGCAGTCATGTCGGCTTAGAAAAAAGACACAATGGTTCACTTGTGAAGTCAGCTCAAATATGGAGACAAATCACTATAAATACCCCATCAAGGGTCAACACAAAAGGTAGAAGATAATCTCATATTTTTCTGCATCCTCGAATGGGTATAAGGTGCAGATCTTCGGACAAGTATCTATGTGTTTCACATGGGCACCACAGAGATAAAATTTGGGCGTCCACACAGAACTCGCATTTCTCTAAAACATTTGGATGAGTATAAGGTTTGAAATCTGTAGTACAAGAGGGAAAAATAGAGCTTAGGTGCCTCTATGCTTTCATGGGTAATTATAGTCATTGTACCTCGCAAATATCTGATATTTCGTTGAAGTATTCCAGCCATCAAGCTCGGGTGATCTTGGTAAAGTCTCGGTGGATATCATAGTGGAAAAGGACTCGGACCTACCTCCTAGCAACCTCAGCATATATGTATATCAGTAAACATTTTAGACGTAGTCACATATTTGGTGATCATTGTCTCAACATATTTAGTCATAGTCTTGGTATATTCATGATAAAGAGGATCTCTATGATACATTCTCAGCATACATTCTAGACACGATTTTGATCCAGACATAGATGTAATCATGATAGTTATAAGATCATGATCTTAATCTCGGTACAGCTCTCATATCTCAATATGGAGATTTCATCATCCTAATAAAGTATCTCGGTGATATCTCGCAATGATAAAGTCGTGATATTAGTGCAACCAAGTGAAACTATGGTGAAACAATCATGTTTTCAGTGGATCTAAGTTAACTCTCAATCGTGCATATGAAGATCTCATTGCCATGATGAAGACCTCAGTGAAGGTGAAACAATGGCGTTGCAATAGTAATCAAGATGGTGCAGCAGTGATGACCTCAGAGGTGCAGCGAAGATAATGATCTAGTGACACGAAGAGGATTGATGACTTGGTCTTGGAGTGGCAGAACAGGTCAAGGCTCATGATCTTGGTATTCGTCAATTGGAATCTCTATAAGAAGAATTTGTGTGTGGGTTTTCCTCTCCAAGAGGGAGAGGTTTTGGCTGTGGCAAAAAGCCAAATATCTTGTGTTCTTGTCTCTTTATTTTTTATAGCATTTTGATGAAGCAATCACACACTCTAATAATAAGAAGAAGATCTAGCTAAGATAAATTGAGAAATTACTTCACAAATTGTTATCATGCTAAGAAGAATCTCATCAATTCTGATCGCCTTAGATTCTTCAACATGATATCAGAGGGAATGATTGCAGTCTAAGGAAGGGCATAAAGAGACATTCTAGGATTAGCTTCAAGAAGGATCTCAAATCAAGTCGAATGGATTTGTGTTCCAAAACATGCATCAAAAATTGAAGGAGGCAGTCTACATCAACGAGACAACTTAAGTCCTACAGTAAGATTGATCTGGATCATTATCCAAAGTTTCTAAATAATTGACCTCAAGCTTAGAATTGGACTCTTGAAATCTTTGAATTTTTATTAAAGTCTACAATTCGGGTATGATCTCATTCTCCCACAGTTTGAATTCAGACAAAATAAAAAGAAGAAAATGTAGTACCTCTCACACTCTCATTACTAATTCAGTCTCTCTATTCGGTCTTGAAATAACCACCATACTAGCCACATACTTGGTGTCATTATAATCTTTGTAATACCATAGTGATATCAGTAACTCATAGTTTAGAGTAGTTTTGGTGATTGGTGTTGGGTTGTACAATAAGGTCTCAAAGGAAATATTTGAAGAGGTATTTTAGTTGTTAAACTCAAGCAAGGATCTACAATAAAATCACACCAACTTGAAGAGGAAGCGTCAATGCAATTTCAACAAGATCAAAGCGAAGATTTCATCTTCACATCTCAAGTAAGTATTCTCATTATTCAGTTTGGTAAAATGACTTCATAATTGCAAGGAGATCTATAGGTTGGATGGGTCATCAAAGGTCCTTGCATGAGGAGTATTTTCATAATCCCCATAGATAAGAGACTCAGTGAACAGGTCTCCTTTGAATTCATGAGAGGAAACTCTAAAAAATCCTCTCAT
This sequence comes from Pinus taeda, assembly GCA_000404065.3. NCBI lineage: Eukaryota > Viridiplantae > Streptophyta > Pinopsida > Pinales > Pinaceae > Pinus > Pinus taeda. The sequence goes on from APFE031407550.1 coordinate 31,858, forward strand.
CTCTATGTAGCAAGAAAGTAGACAGAAAAGAAATATATGAAATGCTAGAAGGCGTACTCTCTGAAATGAAGTAAAGAAGGTCATATTCATGAGATCTCAATTGGGGGATCTAAGAAATATGATAAGAAGACAATCATTTATTTTCTTAATAAGAAAGATGACAATTTTCCTTGGGACAAGGAATTTTCCTTATCTAACAACTTGTGGCACTTGTGCAAGATGGAAAAAGGATAATATGTGGACAAAAGTGTTGAAGATTAAAGGACTAAATGATGAGAAGGGAAGTTTGGTCCTCAAACAAGACAGATTAGTATAGCTAAGATTCAGTGCTATGGGAAGATTATGGAAATAATCTCATATCTCTGGAAGGATGAAAGAAGATGAAGAAGTAGGGCCAAGGAAAGAGGGAGTAACAGAACTCTACTATAAATGAGATGGTGTCTCTCACAAAAGGGTCCTATCATAATTCCTTGCAAATATGACCATGATAATAAGATGCATCGTGACATCATGGATGCATTAAAACAAGAGTTCATGATATCACCATGGAAATCATGAAGGGCATAATTCGTGATAGTTTAACATCAAGGATGTAGCTCGTGGGAACTTCATTGGACATTAAAGGAAAGGAAGAAGTCATCCAAGACAAAGGAAACATTTTCTAGATAGGAATATGCAAGATTCTGAAGATTCTCTGATGTAAACCTCAACAGAGGATTCATCGATATAAAGAGGTAGCAAATGTTTCATCAGGAAATCTAACTTATGGAATTCATCAGATGATGACATTAGAAATGAAGAAGTTCAAGGGATTGAAGATATTTTCAATCAAGAAAGATGTTGGAAGAAGCCTAGATGACCTAAAGGTAAAATGAGGTATGTATGCTTGTGTTTAATATTGTAATGTCATGTCATATTGTTGCAGGTAACATGGATCAACTATGATCAAGAGAAAATGGATCTCCTCCTCTGAAAGGATGCAGGAAGGCTTAAGTCACACTAGATGAAATCAACATAATATGTCCTCATATGAAGTATGAGGTGACTGACTACAATTAAGAAACTCTAACTGAAATATCCTAGGAATGGAAGGTGTGAGGATGAAAGAGATCGTGAAATATGCAACCATGATGAAGGTAATTGTTATAAAATTATATATTACAGAGCAATGGAACAAATATAATATTGCATAAATATCAACACAGAAAACGCATAAAACCAGAGAGACACAGATATACATGGTTCACCCAGTTTGGGCTACGTCCACCCCGAACAGCTAGTCCTTCCTTTCTATTATCCAGCAAAATGAAGAGACACAACCTACAGCAAATCCGCTATAATATCCTTTGTTTTCTCTCACAGTCTCACCTCTTTGTTTCTCGCTCGGAGAATACACATCTATTACATAGACTCAATACAATGCCATCATACAAAGAGAGGGGTTGCCTTCTAGGGAAAAAAACCCTAAACTAAATATAAGTTCTACCGTCAGATCATTTGCCTAATGAACGGCCCAGATTGACTAGAAATTACTATACTTTTACAAGGCAATTTTACATCTGTTTTTAGCTTTGGGGGCGTTGCCCTCAAAACCCTCGTCGAGGGACTGCTGGACTCCAAACCCCCCCGGCGACCCCCCGAACGAGGGACCACTGGACTACTGTTGTATGCTATTGCTTCATTTTCTCCCTCCAATTCTGTTACTATGTATTTCTGGTGTAACTCTCGTTCAACCTTTATTTGATTTGGTTTACCATTGTATGGTAACCACATGTGCGACCAGTCGATTGAAAAGTATCCACGGAGTTTTTCGGACCAATCCCTGCTGAGAATTAGGCCGTAGAATTCAGGGATATCAGCTACTAGAATGTCGATAACCTGACATACCTTGGGGTTAGACGACAATCTTATGGTGACTTGATTAATTTCACCAATCACTTCGACTTGAGACCGATCAAGCTGAACTATGCGCATTGCGGATTTTTGTGGTTGAACGTTTAACTTGGCACATATTGATCTGGGTAAAATATTTGTTGAAGCTCCAGAATCTACCAAACAATTGTGCACTTTTTTATTGAAGATTTCATAAGTGAGCAAAAAGGGGGGAGTGTGAGATCTTGATCTTCCTCCAATCACGGCGATGTCATTTGGGTCGATCTTATTGGCCGTGCTGATTGGGGGTCCTCCCATGTTGTGAGTAGCTACAAATGTAGGCAAAGATGTAGTAGGTACGGCGTGTAATGCTTTCATCATTACCTTCTGTTGATGTTTCAATTTGCTCAATTCATAAAGAGTGATATTAGCCCTAGTCTTTTTCATGTCATCAATAATATTGTAGTCCATTTCATCCGACACTATTA
>APFE031407550.1:44182-56393 GCA_000404065.3 Pinus taeda
CTACAAGTGGGTATGTGTTTAACCTATTTGGAGGTGCAGTCAGTTGGATGAGTAAGAAACAATCTGTAGTGGCACTATCAACTACAGAGGCAGAATACATGGCAGCCACTCATGCAAGCAAGGAAGGAGTTTGGTTGCAAAGATTGTGTTCAAGTATGGGGTTAGTAGAAGCTATAAGGATAGACTGTGACAACCAAAGTGCAATTTTCTTGGTAAAGAACCCTGCATATCATTCAAAGACAAAGCACATTGATGTTCAGTATCACTTTGTGAGGGATATGGTAGAAGACAAAATGGTGTTGCTGGTAAAGGTGGACATTTTAAAGAATACTGTAGATGCATTGACAAAATCTGTGAGATCTGAGAAGTTCTCTTGGTGTAGAGAAACAATGGGCATTGCAGGGCTAGATAAATGACTAAGCTCTCATGTGGCCCCCTGTGGAAAGAAAACAACAAGTGGGATAATTTTGGGTTGTGTTATATTTTTTCCACGACTAGCCCATGTAGTTAACCGGGGTGTTAGAAGGGGGGGGGAGCCCCCCCCCCCCCTTCATTGCGCTGGTTGTGTAGCAAGGGGAGTCGCAGGGGGTTTAAGGGGTGCAGGTAACCCCACTTTACGGGGTTCAGGACAACACCCCAGAAAATTTTGGTTTTGGACCCTATGTTAGGTTGGGCGGACCTACCTATGATTTTGTGCATGATTTTCGCACATGGTTTTGGACGTGATGGTTTTCAATCCATGGCTTTGGACGCAATGGTTTCGGTCAATGGTATTGGATGCTTCGGCATGTATAAATATGTATTGTAACATTGAAAGGAATCTAATGAAAAACCAAGCTGGTAGTCCCGGTTTTGGGATCCAGGGGAAAATCTCTGGGTATATGTGTTTTATGTTTTATCCTCTCGCATTGTTTATTTTCTATGTTTTAGAATTCGTATGTAGGTAATTTCTGTATGGGGTTAAAACCTACAAAGGTGTCTGGGGAAAGATGAATAGTGGTAAGAGAGAATCCCATATGTTTATTTCATTGCTATGGTCCAAGAATTTTTGTTTTAACCGATTATGAAGCTCGTACAGACCGAATTCACAACTAGTTTCAATAATTTTATAGTCTTGGTCTACCAATGGTTGGTGATCTAAGTCTATGGTAAGGGTCAGCATAGGATTTTCATCAGAGGCCTTGGATTTTCCTTTAGGTGCCATGATATAGGAAAAAATAACAAGGAATTGAGAATCACTTGGGAAAAATAGGTGAAAATTGGTATCTAGATGCAAATTGACGGCTAGGCACTTGGTTGCAGTGACTAGTTGTGTTGACTGGTCACTTGATAACATGAATCACTGGTTGGGTGCTAGGGTAGACTTTGCTTGGTTGACTGTGTACTAAAACTTTTGATTCCCTATTATCCTGAAACGGCGAAAGGAGGCAATTAAATGGGCTATGGTGGGTTATATAGGAAAAACAAGTTTACCGTTGTTAATTTATCATTAAAATGGAGCAGGTCCATTGTCGTGGGAGAAGATAAGAATATATTTACTCAACGGTCTGTTGATGTGGTGGCAGGAGTGCTAGATGGAAGCATCCTATTGGGGGAGAAGTAGTGACAAGAAGTCGTTTTGGCAGAAGGGGATTGGGATCTGCAAGTGTGAGGTGGTGGACGGGCAGTGGGGGAATAGGGAATGATGTAGGAGTGAGGCTAGGATGGAAGGTCCACATAGCAGAATGCAAGTGGCATGGGAGCGAAGGGGAGTCAACAATCAGCATGAGCAGGAGCAAGATGGTAGTTTTCGGGGGGTGGTTAGTGGTTTCAAGCGGGGGGGCGGTTCGAAACGCCCAAAAGTTTCCACGTTGCAAAAAAATTATGCCTTTGTGGACCCCCCTGGTGATTAAACATCGAAGGGGATAAGGGGGGCGAATATGATCCCTCACCGTTGATCCAGGCAGGGTGGATCGTGGCCATTTAAACATGTGCTTACTTTATTGTAAAGCGACAAAGCATGTTGCATCAAAAACTTTATTTACAAATTGAAATTGCGTTTAACTTAGAAATCTATTTTAACTTTAAATCTTAATCAACCATGTTTAAACATTGTGGTTAATTACTTTTATTCTAACTAATCTAATTCAACCACAATTACACTGTGAGGTTGATTATTCACTAACCTAAAGTAATTTTATTTAATCCATCCTAATCATGCTTAAACAGTGTGATTAAAATAACTAATCTACTTCTCTTACTTCAATGTGGCATTTTGACTAACAGCATTCAAAATTTCTAAGATATTACTGATGCATTTTTCATTTTTTTTAAGTGGCATTTAGATTTGCTCACTTATCCTTTTTTGGGTTATTTTTCATTCTTTTTTCTATTTTCTTATATATATATTTTTTTTTATTCTTTTCACACACACACACACACATATATATATCTTGTTTTTGTATCCCCTTCTTTCCTTTTCTTTGTTTTTTCATTTTATATTTTGGAAATAACTTGCAGAATGAAAATGAATATGGTGTAGGTTAACCCGATAATGCAATATAAATCAAAGCAGAATACTATAACCTACTTCTACTATCAATTTGTGGAAGCTTAAAGATCGAGTTGAACAATATAACCAGAAGAAGAAGAATCAATTGCACAATACACATGAAAATACTTTGGGGAAAGCCTCCACTAAAAACCCCACTATATGTATTATCATATAAGGTGGAAATACATAAGAATTATACAAAGCCTTAGCTCTCACAGCTAGCCAGCTCTTAGTACAATCCTCACAAATTCTCACAGGTAATCTTGGCTTCTCTCAAGCCTTCTCCTCTACCCTCCAAGCTCATATTTCCTTGCGTTGTTCCTCTGGGATAATTCTCCTGTTACCAAGTAGATGATCTCCTTGAACCAAGTGGAACACTCTCTCACACACTGTCAAAACTGCGCAATCCTCAAGGAATGATTCCTTGACTGCATGCATGAGTTTCTGATGAGAGAATCTTTAGTTAACTGGAGTACACTAGTTGAGTGCATGCATGCATCAACTGACTGTTAACTCTCTATTAGTTCCTCAAACATTTTGGAACTAATTTAACTCGACTTAACTAAACTAAGTTAACTAATTGTAACTCAAATATAACTCAATCTTATCTCCTTAATTTAAGGGATAACTCTTGCATGACTTCAGAAAGACTTCTAACTTGAATTTCTCCAACTAATTAATTCAAAAAGAATTAATTAATTATTTCCAAGTAGCTGTTAAGACTAAATTTGATTTTTATTCACAATTTAATTCAAGGACAAATTAAATTGGAATATTCTTGTTGCCATATTTCAACAAATAGTTCTGTTGGGGGATGGCGGGGGTCATAGCTTGCTACCCCGAAATTTTATATTTTTTTATTATTTTTAAACCATATAGTTATTATTTTCTTGCCAAAAAAAAGGGTCATTAGACAAATTAAAGAGGAGATAATTTTGCCTATTCCAACAACCGGATTCTGTGTGATTATATTCTGCCAATTTATTGCCTCGTTAAGACTACCACTTGTCCAAGTTTGACTGGAACTTTGACTAGCTATAGCTTGAGTATACGAACTTGGATTTGAGTGTTATTCGCACCATTGGAATCAAGGCGATGAGAACTATGATATAGTCCTAGTTTCGCTTCAAATTGAGGACTTTCATTTTTGAGCTATTCTGAGCCACCTTCCATTTCTAAGCCTTCCTCGAGCCACCTGGATCACCTAAAGAACAACAGAACATATGATCCTGATAATGGGAGACAACTTAATACACATGAAACCAATACTGATAAGAAAGAAGACACCAACCATTAAGTAATTTAGAACCCACAGTAGCCAACATGAACAAATAGCTAACCATCTATGCATGAAGCCATATATAATAGAAATTAGCCTCCATCCATATCAAAATACATAAGAGAGAACCATAAACTCACCTCACAAAATCAGAACCAACCATAAGAACACAGACTCATCCATAACTGCATAGAGCCATCAACAATATCATCACATGCACAACCATGTTCAAAAAGCATATATGAGAAACAACTCTCCACATTATAAACCAAACTTACTGGTCGTGTGATCCAAATTTAAACAGGAATGCAACAAATTATAGATATAACCATAAATATAGAGATACAACAGAAACAACACTTCATTTCATTAATATCAAACACTTAAGTATGACTACAAACAGAATGCAAATAAGACTAGCTCAAGCGATGGTATCTTATCTCTAAGAAAATATGTGGTGGCCACATGCCTATTTATTATTTAGAAACAATGGAAAACCCTAAACATCCAAAAACCTAACCCTAGGAGATGAAGCGCAAAACTATGGGCCCCGTTTGGGTAAATTTGTACATCAGCTTCCCCGGGTCGTATCTTTGGCATACAATCTTCGTTTGATGTGCACAATACCTCATTAGAAAGATCTATTCGAGGAATACAACTTTCGAGTGGCCATCACATGTTTGCCCTGGTTTTCCCACAAAACGTTGTTTTGGGCCTCAAAATGGCTTCGAACGTTCAGGACCCGAAAAGCTGCCAAAAATAGTAAATTTTTCCACAAATAAGGAAATTGAAAGAAACAATGGTGGGGGTCCAAGTGGAATAGGCAGGTGGCCACCAATATCCACCTAGATCATCGTCTTGTACCTTGGAATACAAACCCTGGCTGAAGAGAGGTCAGTGCCCAAGATATTTGCTTAAAACTGTGAAAATATGAGTTTGTTGTCCCATTGTTCAAACCCCATAAATTATGATTAAATGACAATGCTTCTTTATCTTCGATGGACATGAAAAATGATTTAAAGTGGCATTCTGATGTTAAATACAAGTTTAATCAAAGAACAGTTAGAAAAGATGGTGGCAAGTCTGCAACATAGGTTGCTTATGCAGAATCTTTGTTTTCAACCTTAGAAGAAATATGGAATTAGCAGGAGATGATACATAGAAAAGAGGATCGCATGATTAGGGAAATTTTAATATTAACTTACAGGGAACTGATTTTTTAGAACTATAAAATTAAAGTCCAACATTTTCATTACTCATTTATATGAAGACAAACATAAAATGAAGATAACAGGTAACACATTTGTACTCGACAATCGGAACCCCTATTTCTCTTTATGAATTATATTTATACAAAATTTCAGAAGGACAGTTAAGAAACTATCAACTATCAAAACTACATAACTTCCTAAACTACTTCAGAATTAATAGTTCTTTCAAACTTTACATCATGAAAAGAGAAAACATTAATACATATTTCAAAATATATGACAACAATTTTGTATGGCAGGTGGTGTTGCTTCATTTTGAATGGTTAAATCTCTGGAGTTAGCCTTTTCCAACTTTAATTGGTTAACCACCTTTTCTAATAGAGTCTTTGCTATACTAGTAGCCAAAGAGGTCTTATTCAAATCACTGTACATTAAATCACCATTCTACCTATGAAAATTGATTTTGTCAGGCAAATGGATTTCCCTAGCATCAACTGTCAAGTTGACAGTCTTGAAACCTAAAGAAGAAGACATAGTTAAAGCATAAGGGTGAGATAAGTCTATCTTAAGCTGGTTCCTCTCCAAGTCCATAGCATAAAGCAGTCTGGTTTGATAATCTGAAACAAATTGTGCCTCCTCCTCGGATTCCATGTTTTCTCTAACGTTCTTGTTTCTTTCTTCAATTTGAGAGTACATATGTTTTATCATTGATACTGAACTCTGGGCATTCTCTTATGGAACAGGAGAAGATGGTGTACAAAAAACTTCTCCTAATTGTAATTGAAATCTTGAAATATATGATGAACTTCCACACTCAGAAAGTTTAGTTCTTTTAGAAATTATGTCTGTTTCCTCTTTTATATCAATCACATCTTCACTGCTTCTCTTTAAACTCTTCTCACTTTGATGAGGATTTTCCACTTCCACCCCTCCTGAAAAATTAGTTTTCCCTCCATTGGCTAATTTATCCATCTCTTGTCGAGCTTCATGTATAAAAGGGAGCATAGGAATTTTCCACCCGCCTGTTTTAAATAATTTGATGTGGGTCATATGCCACTTTTCACCCAGCTATAAATTCATTTCTTCAAGTGCTTTCTGTATTTATCTTGCAACTTACTTGTTACTTACAATGAAATGTCCCATTGTCTTTACCAATTTAAATAAGTACCCCTTCTTTGCTGGCACGAAATGTATTTTATCTACATTCAAGCTCTATCTAATGAACTCCAATGAAAATAGTCTCATAGGCACAAAAGTTGGGAGTCTGTAAGGGGCCACTTCTGCTCCATATAACTTGATCTCTGAATAAATTTCAAATTGAAAACAATCACCTACTTTAACATCTTTACTGAGATAAAGCAAAGACTGAGCCTTTGGTAAAAAACAAGGTGGAGGAGAGAATTTCAATATTGAATAAACAACTGATAGAAAAGAAGTAGCAAAATACATCAACCCTTCATTACTTTCAGTGATTCTTACCACATGAGTCCAAAATATCACTAATTGCTTGTTTTTATGAGGGTCCATGATATTTAACCCTAAGTGCATAAATATTTCCACATGAGTTTACAAAAAGAGATAAGTAACAAGAGATGGAAATCTAAAGTAAACATTGAGGGGGAGATCTGCTAACTAAGAATTAACCATTTTCTACCATAATATAGGTATGTCAAAAACTGTTTATGGGTTGATCGTCAAACTAAACATTCTTAAAATGGCTTTATCCACAGTATTTGTATTCTCCCTCCCTAAAATTTTGGCCAAAATTTATAGAACAAGTCTAACTTATTCAACAAAAGTATCCAGATGAAAATGAGTAGGCTCCATAAGCAGATGCTTCCCAACAAAGAAAGTCAACTAAGCATAATTGGAATCTGTCAAGTCTTGAAAAGTGAAAAACAAAGCTTCTTCTAAGAAAGGGGTGTAAATATCTGCATATGGAAAGCATAAGGCTTGCTAAATTAACAAGGCTGACACTTGAAAAACATTTTCCCCTAATTAATCATAACAAAACACTTTTGAGGGTAAAGGGTAAAAACAAGCCAATTTATGAACTCTGGAAAAATGTAAGTTTGAGGAATCATAATAGTTAGGACACCTGACCTAATAGTAGCAACATATACATGGGACTCAATTTGATTAAATAGAAACTGATGATAAATTTATATATAATTAATTGAGCAAATAGGTTCAAAGATGTCTTTCTCAGTATCCATCAAAGGAATATGAAAAGTGAAACCCGTGAGAACAACTTTCTTTGACATTTTGTAAATTCTGGATGCCAAGACTTTGCGTGGATATCAAAATAGTGGGCGGTGATGATGATTGGATTTTCAACCTGTACAATTTAATTTTTGAAAGCAGGAACAAAGGACAACAATGAGCAAAATGAGGATTGATCAAGACTTATAGTGAAAACAGAGTAACAGGTGGGAAAACTAAATTAATGACAATTTTATGAAATTCAAAAAATGAGTTGGCGACAAGATGGATGAAGTGATGTTTGATGTGGAAAATGAGGTGGAGGAAGAGAATCGATGGAAGTGTAATGGTAAAACAAACAAAAGACCTTCACGCTTGCTTGCCGACGTAACCTATACGTAATACGAGGGTAGACTCCAGTATGGAAGAACCCGACAGAGTCCCCCCACAACCACTACCAGCTGTTGATTTGTGGATTGAAGCGTCGTTGAAAAGTATTTATGGGGAGGCTGGGAGAGCTAGCTATTAGGCATGTAGTGTTGTCAGGTTTTCCCCATCCCACGAGCCCCACTGCCATCTTTTATCGTGCTTCGAAACTTGTTTGACTTTTAAGCTCTGTCTTATGTTGTCAACTAGGGACCACTTGCTTTACACTAAATGTTGTGTTAACATTTTATTTAAGTAATTTAATCCACCATAATATGTACATCGTTTAATATCAAATTTTTCGATTTTCTTTTTCTTTTGATGATGATTTTTTTTTAACAAATACATATACACATTTCTTCTAAACATATATAAAAGTAAAATGAGATACAACATCTGGCTCCACCTATGGATAGTGTTCTAAGTCAAAACACTAAGAACCGCATATTAGTGGCTTCACCTCGAGCATGGAGTCAAAATTATAGCTCGAAACATTATAATGAAGGGCTCACTGAATATTCACAATGATCACACCAATATATATAATGAAGAAAAGAAATGAAGTCAATGCTAGATGTAGTACTTTGAATACTGCCCATTGACTGGCAGTTGTATGAGTTCGCCATCCAAGTTTTCTAGAATGAAGGTGTTATTGGTTATGACTTCTACTATTTTGAAAGGACCATACAAAAGAGGATCAAATTTTCCATGCTTTCCTTTCTCTTCTCTTCTCACATCCCAATGTAGAACCAAATCTCTAGGTTGAAAAGGAACATCCCTAGATTTTCTATCAAATATCCAAATTTCATTTTCTTTTGGTAATTGATAATATTTTCCATTACTTTATCTCTATTTTCATTCAACTCCACCAACTGATTCATTCTTCTTGTGAGTGCATTTGATTCTTGTTGAACATCTTGAATAAGTACCACAACAGGTTTTGCTAATTGGCTAGGAAATAAAGCAGTTGCTCCATATACTAACTCAAAAGGTGACTTTCCAGTCAACCTCCTAGTAGCAACTCTATTTTCCCATAAGGCAAATTTCAACTTTGAATCCCAATTTTTATGATTCTCTGCAATATTTCTCTTAAGTATCTTTACCAGGGTTTTATTGGAAAATTCTGCCATCCCATTCCCTTGAGGGTGATAGGTGGTAGAATGAGATAAGATCATATTTTATTTCTGGTAGAAGTCAATCAGATTTACAGATCTGAAAACCTGAGCATTGTCTGTTACCAACTTTTTCGGACAACCAAACCTGCTGAAAATATTTTCTTCTAAAAATTTGATTACCACTGAATCATTAGCTTTCCTCATTGGAACAACTTCTACCCACTTAGTAAAGTAATCAGTCCCTGTCAAAATCCATCTATGATGTCCACTAAAGGGTGGATTTATCTCCCCTATAAAATCCAAACCCCATTTTCTAAAGGGTTCTTCCACAAACACATTAATCAGTGGTAATGGTGCTAATTTCTTCTTTTCTGTTGGACACCTAATCCTAAATGGGTTAGTGTGGAAGCTAAACAGACTAAGTAGTCCAAGGGACCTTGGGATGTGAATCCCAACGATCACCATATTGTACTATAAATGTACATCTATTGTTAATAAAAAATGTAATGCAAGCTTATATTTCTATTTGTTTTCTCATTCACCATGTCTGTTTAACATGGTATCAGAGCCATGATGAGTGGCCTGTTTTCCCTGAGCAACTGATCTAAGTTGCCTTGAATAGCGCTGACCTAGCCTTCATTACCTACACTGCCTCTGTCCTGAAATAATCTGCCATATTCCCTTCCATTTGTGCTGTGTCAAAACGTTGCTCCCTCTACACACTATCTTCTCCCTCCATATACATAACGCTCCATCTGAAAATCGCAGCCTGATGATGAATATCCCGTCAGAACGCCTCTTGTACACATAACGCTTCCTAACAAAGAACACCTGAAGCGCTGTCCACTGCCTGAAGGAGAAACGGTTGAAGGAAATAAAACGCCTGCCTGACAAAGAACGCCTGAACGCTGCACTCCTGTTCTGTCCACCGTTACCAGAATTAATGCCATACCCTCTCTTCTACTCAAATGCTGCCTGACAAGGAACGCAGGAACGCCTGAAGGTATCGCTGGAATAATGTTTTCCGAGGCTGCTGTATGTCCATATGCGTAAGTGCTGCTGAACCGGAGACGTATATTAATGTCTGGAATTTCAAAATATGGAATCGTGTCTGCTATGTGTGTTTAAATATGGTATGATGACGCTGTGAAATGACTTCCCGGCTTTCCATTTTTCATATTTGAGTCAGAACGCTGCGGTTAATTTCTGCACAGTTAACTCATTTACAATATTGTCTCTGTCCTGCGGCCCATATACAATGCTTTCTGTATACAATGCCTTCCGTCTCCATAACGCCATAATGCCATGCCACAAGTCATAACGCCAATCCAGTATTCATTGAACGTTTTCTCCATATACAATGTGGCTTCCATTGTATAACACTCTTTGCAATAACTATACCACTAAACCATCGCTATCTTCTAGTGTTATGTTTGGAAAACTGTGATCTCAGCCTCCATACGCATAGTGCACAACCGGCATAAAAGAATCCTCCACAAAGGTCTATAGCCATTCTAGGTCTGCAATGGTGTCCACAGGAGCGCAGAGCTTAATAGCAGGAATCTCCTCTATAACTTGGGTTACCAAAGAATAATTCGGTTCGGTAGAACCAGCTGTGGCCTCCATGGAACCAGAGCTATTCTCCTCCTCGTTCTGAATAGAGGCCCCAATATCGTCATTTGAAAAATTGAGGAGGACATCTATGTGAAACACCTCTCTTTCGTTGTGGAAATTTACAACCATCCAAGTAGCTCTTGATCCAAGTATTATTCTTGATATGATATCTGTTGCACAACATGTTCGCCAACGTTTGATTATGTTGGTAGACTCCGAGATTGCTGCTGCAGAAGCTCGTATGGCAGATGATCAACCATAAAATTTATTATCTGGTTTGAACCAAATGGTGCAGCTTGAATGTGAAGGGAATTTTTTACGTGATCCTGTTTCATTGTCAAATGAAACGCATTGGGGCTAATTTATCCTTTGTAGAACATATTCTTGTCATTCCCAAGGTTTTTGGCAAGCCACTTGATTCCTCGTATTGAATATTCTCCATTGTGTGTTGATAAATTGAAGAGAAAACAGTTCCCGGAATCAGAGTAAAGTTGAGAATATGGAAATTAAATCACAAACGCACAACGTCCTGCAATACTGAATCGGCACCGACGACGTGTGCAAACAAAAAGGAAAGTGATCTTTTTAGAGAGAGTGAACGAGAGACACCCATAACCAGTGATATTTCTTGCTATTCGATGTGCTTGTTATAGTGTATAAATTCTCAAGGACTGAAAATGGCATGGATGATGCCACTTATTCTTTAGATCCGTTTATTCAAATCTCTTTTGAGGACTTGTTATCAAAAGCGTTGCTATTATTTGGTTTTCCGGCTTTTATTTCTAGTTGGAGTAGAAAACCTAGTCTTACATTCCTGGGACAATATTTAAGCTCTGTTTTCCATATGCTTGTTTCATCTATTTTGTCTTCAGTTTGCTGATAAGCTGGCTATAAACTACATCATCTCTGGAGAGCTTTGGTATTATTTTTGATTGTGTAGTGCGCAACCATCCATGATTTATGGAAAGTGGAAGAATGTAAATGTACTTTGTAGAGTGAGACATTGGTGGCTGGTGATATTAAATACTATTGGAATGAATACGCATACATTCTCTTATACACTGGAAATGGTATGGATTATGCTAGTCTGCTACTAGTTTGTCCAATTTGAATTTTAGTTGGAGGAAGAAAAGGTAGGCACTCCTTCCAACATGCTTGTTTCATCTATAAACTGCATCGCTCTTGGAGCTACTATATCATATTAAATGGACAATGCACAGCTATTTATAATGTTGTTGAAACTGAAAGAAAAGCAGAGTACTAACAGTTAAAACAGGCTGTGGCTACCGGCTAATGCTGCTTTTGACTTTGCTTCTTGATTCTTTCCGGCATCGGTTTCTTTATTTTCCAGGTGGCTCTGTTCAACATAAACGGTTGCCTCCTCACGATATTATTGATGTCATTTGGTATTTTACATAATATTCCAGAATAAGAAGCTGTGGCGTCCATGTTTTTTCAACACTGTTGTCAGCATATATATAATTCAATATGACTTGGAGAAGTTCAGGCCCATATACCCATGATTTTCTTATTGTCATATTCTTTGTAGAAGTTCAAAGAGATTTGTTATTGACTATCGAATAGTTTTGGCTAGTCTTTGCATCAGATTTGGATTTTTCATCTTTCCAAGAAGCTTTTAGCTTTCTGAGGAACTCAAAGTATCAGTTAGACACTGCATTTTTTTTGGGAAAATGGATCAAATTGGTGAAGTATTAGAGTTTTTGCAAACTCTAATACAATCTACTTCTAATGACACATTCCAAATCAGCAAAGCCTCTCTCTCATAAATTCAGACATGTCTACAAACTGCACATGAGAATATTGAGTTTTT
>APFE031407551.1:964-24781 GCA_000404065.3 Pinus taeda
CAGAGAGAGGACACTAATCAAGACCCTAGAAGATGACTCACCTCCCTACAATCATCTATATATGGATCCCTCATCACAGAGATTCAGAGGCTGGAATCTTGTATCTTGTAGAGAAGTGTTGTTCGTTTTCTGGTGTATATTATAGTGTTGGGTGATCTAAGCTTTACTTGAGGTGAAGAAGGGCTTTCTTGCTGGAGGATGATGTTGGGTCAGAACATATGGTTTTAATCCTCTTGCTACTTTTCATCTTAATAAAGCTATTCAATTTTTCCTCCATATTCTTGTATGTTTCATTATGTATGCATTTGTATGGTTAACACACATCTGGTCCTGTGTTATTTGTGAATATAGATCTTTGTTCTTCGATAGTAGTATGTTGTTGTGATTCCATAGGTGCTCCTTGAAGCTGGGTAGACAAAGAAGAAGCGGCAAAGCTCTATCAGGAAGGAGAGGAAATTGAGCGCAAGACTAAGGTTGGTCTCCTTTGTTCCACTCCTATCTATTTTCATAAAGGAAAGCAAAACTAGACTTTACTTGTTTGTTTCTAAGATAGCTACCAGTCTTAGTGGGAATAGCAACATCTGAGTGGACACTATTCCCGGTAACAGTGAGGCATCAGCCTCTCAGTTCAAATTGGATTTTACCCTCATCGCATGTGTGGTTTCATCGAAGATGGGTTGTGGTTGGTTTCTTGACAGTGCAGCTTCATTCCACATGACCGGTGATAAGAGTTTGTTTAGTACCTTGGAAGAGAAAGACCTTCAGATACTCATAGCAATGGATAATGATGAAAAGTATAGTGTTTCAGGGACGGTTCCTTTTCAAAGGGAGAATGGAGCTCACATTACCTTGACAAATGTGAAGTATGTGCCAGGACTAAAGAAGAAATTGGTATTGATCTCAATGCTGGAAGACAAATGCTATGTTGTAGTCTTCAGTAAGAGAAAGGTTTTCCTTAGACACATCACCATGAGACAGGTGAAGAAGATTGGTTCACAAGTCAAGAACCTATATGCTCTTGAGGTTCAAGATGCATGAAAAAACTTGAGTGTTGGTCACTTTATTTGCTTATTAATTAAACAGTCGAGTGCCACATAAATTTTCAACCCGGGGAAATTTGATTATTTCAAAGGCAACTACGTACTATATGTACTCAACCTTAATAGCACTAAAAGTCATAGTATAAACAAATCACACCTTGTTCAAAACTTCACTCTGTGTTATAGAAACTATACTCTATCGCAGATATCTAACAAGAGATGAATAATTGATCAGAAAGAATAAATCTGCAAAAGAAAACAATGGCTATTCTATAACAAAGGATCAGGACCCTATCCCCAGAGCGAGAACCTTCAGCACCTGCCTCTATTTATCTAGTTCACCAATTCACTTTGTAAACCTAATCACCGATGAGATACTCATGAAATAACATCAATCGACAGAGTTTCAACAAAGGTAAAATAACATCCAGAAACAGTACTTGTTAACAAGGTATGAACAGAAATCACACTTAACACATGACAGAAAGATAATGGGTGAATCTTGTGATGAAGGTGGGCCCTGTCCTTCTCACAAGATTCCCCAGGAAACAGAAACTAAAATGAGATACTCAGAACAAAACTCTATTCATTCATCAATATACCATATTACATAAAAGATTCAGTCTTGTTCCCTCAACTAAAACCTCCTGTTACAACCTATTCATTCCCCCCTTCTAATTTAGATGTCTCCTCTTTATATAGAGGAGACATCTATTACAAAAGATTTACATTATAGATTCTAGTTCAACCCATTATACAAAAATAGGGAAATCAGTTTCCCATCAACATAATGTTGTTACGGTAATTTAGATTATGAACGTTACATCCAATGTAACAGCTTACTTGGTGATCGATCAGGTTCCTCTGTTATTGTCAAATCTGGTACGCAAATCTCAACTGTTCCAGCTTCAAGATTTGCGTGTTGTTCTTGTTGTTTCAGCTTCGAGATTTGCGTGTTGTTCTTGCTATTTCAGCTTTGAGATTTGTGTGTTGTTCCCGCTGTTTCAGCAACTGCAAAAGATAGTCCTGCCAGCTTCAGGCAGTTTCAGCAAGGCGGGCTGCACATCATTATTTAATTGTTCAGCAAATAATCAACTTCAAAGATCAATTATGAAGAGAGCAAGATTATATGTTAAATAATTAAACATATAGTGATGAGAAGAGTCACTGCATACCTTTGGAATAATTGAGTCAAAACATTAACAAGGACTTTCAAATATGGGTTGAAAAGGGTGCTATTATAACAAAATGTATGGTCAGAGAGAGACAATATGGGGTCCTAACATCCCCCCCAACTGAAACGATTGCATGTCCCCATGCAACTTCTACTCTGCGTCTCAGTCAGAATACTGGGATGTACAGTGCAAATTGCTTATGCAGTAAGTATAGAAAGTATTGTCAACCATGTCTCTGAACCCTTGGACATTCTGAACGTTTTTCCATGCTGCAAGCTCCTCCTTTTTGGAAAACGTGAACTAAGCCTTGTATTGCTGTCCTAGCAGCCATAGAAGAGGGAAGTGAAAGTGATAATCCAACCACTTCTCAGCACACTATTGAATACATTTAGCATAGTTAGGTATTTGTGAGATTGCTGCCTGAATATTGAGAGGGTTAAAGGGATGGTACTCCCTTCTCTCCTTAGGACAGTGTTCCCAAAATAGATTGTTTGCTTGTATGGCCAAAGTTCCCTTAGTCTTGACATAGTGTTGGCAGTCCTCCAAGACTACTGCCTGTAGTTTTCTGATATGGTCAGTCATTCCTAGCTCTCGTAGAACTCGTTGATGTTCAGTAATAAAAACAGCGGCATTTTGTGGCTCAGCTCGGATCTAGAGAAGGCAGTTCTCCTCATTGTGTGTTGCTGACATGAAAGCATTTTGCCAGGTAAGCTGATTAGCCAAGAAAGAAAAAAAGGCTCTAATATAAATATCACCAACGAGAGGAATTAAATTAAGCTTCCTAACTTTAGGCATGGCCTCATTATGAAGATAGAGTTCACATAACAAGTTTTGTTCACTATTTGATGCTTATGCAAAAGTCTCAATAAACTGCTGAGGTGTAGACACCTGGTGGGGTTGTCCATCTCTGATCACTTTTACTTGGAGGAATGCTAAGCTTTCTCTCAAAAATATAGAATAATTAAAAGATGGGTTTCTAGTGGCAATTAATCTTTGAACCAAGTCAAAGATAAGAGATAGTCTGGTTTTTAGCTTTTCGTTTTCCTTGTGTTGTGCACGAGACTGTTCGAGGACTTCCCAATTTCTATATACATGATTGAGCCATAATGATTTATGTTGCTGAAATGCCTTTCCTTGTGAGAGATCATACTCTGTCTTCCATGTATCCCTCAGTTCTTGAAAACTGGAGGTCTGAGTGGAAACAGTGCTTACACATCGAGGTTCAGTCTAGGTACATACAGTCTTTAAAGACTTTGGTGCTGGTTTCTCATCTATAACAACTAGGGTAGGCCGGGGTGGTTTTATATCTTCCTCAAAGGTCTTTGAAGGCCCTGCTGGTTCTTGTGTAACAGCAGGGTGTTCCTTTTTAACTATGACAGGAGCAGATACAGGACTGGATCCGGGCAACGGAACTTCGATTATCTTATAACTGGCTTGAGAATAGAGATCACCACATTCACTACACATGTATTCATTGTGTCGATCCTTTTCTGCACTCTTTTCAGCTGCAGATGCTACCTAAGCTAAAATGTATAGATTGAGTTCCTTTTCATAAGCTTCCCTTGCCATTGTTAACTCGTGCTTATAAGCCTCAATCTCAAATTTTAAAAACTCATTTTCTTCTTGAAGGGAGGTTAAAGTAACCAAGCCTTCTGTAGCAGTTGCAGGTTCCAGTGGATGGGAGGATCATTGTTCGGCGGCAGCTTCATCATTTGCATTCTCAACAGGGGGTTCTTGTGTAATAGCCACATCTAGGTTGTCTATATTTTGTTTCTCAAAAGGTGGTTCTTGTGTAACACCTATTAGGTCAGTGGCTGGTTCTTGTGTAACAGCCACATCTAGGTCGTCTATCTTTTGTTTCTCAATAGGTGTTTCTTGTGTATCACCTGTTAAGTCACTGGCTGGTTCTTGTGGAGCAGCCACATGCTGTACATCATCTTGGGTGTCTACTTTTGATAAATCAGCAGCTGGTTCTTGTGGAGCAGCTGCGTCCTCTGAAAGAAATGATGTCACAAAATCCTGAACACTTTGCGTTTCGGTACCCGAGGGTGCGGAAGGTAAGGATTTAGGGCTTGGCAGGGTACGAAGTTTTAGAATGATAAGTGGGGAATTGGGGTGATGGCCTCAGTTACTGCAGACGTCCTTGTTCGTCACCGAGGTAAGGAGGTAGGAAAAACAGTGGTTTTTCTCTTACGAGCATTTTTCCTTAGGATAGGGGAATTATCAGTAATAGTGGCTTCCTTAATTGGAGCCCTCGTTCTTCTCTTTAGTGGGGGTGTAGCTTTTTCTTGTCTTTTCCTTTTGAGCTTAATAATGGAGGTATTATCATCTGAATTATCACTAGGAATATGGATGATGGGAGTGGATGATTCAGTTACATTAAGGGGTGGGA
This sequence comes from Pinus taeda, assembly GCA_000404065.3. Taxonomy (NCBI): domain Eukaryota; kingdom Viridiplantae; phylum Streptophyta; class Pinopsida; order Pinales; family Pinaceae; genus Pinus; species Pinus taeda. The sequence continues at coordinate 5,572 of APFE031407551.1, forward strand.
TCTGTTGCGGATTTTTCGTGCCCAATTGGGGTGTTTCCGCTACTGGTTGCTGAATTTCAGCAGCTTGCCGGAGATTTTCTATTGCCGGTTGAAGGATTTCAGTAGCTTGCTGGGGAGGGTTGTCAAGGGGAGGGGGATTGTGGAGGGAAAAGCCCCTATGGATTAAGAGCTGAACCAAGCGATGGTGCCTGAGGGAGAGGAGTGGGTGCCTTGCATTCACGGAATAGTGTGACATATTCTTTAGACAGCCAAGCAGATAGTATGGCATATTTAATAAACGGCCATGTCTTAAATGATTCAACAACACAAAGTCGTGCTGGTACACTACTTGGTAACGTCCCTCACAAGTGAAGTAGTGCTTAAAGAACTCTGCAACCTTCGGCCATGGCAGTGGTAGTGAACAGAGTGCAACACCCCTGCCTTTAGGTTTGACCCGCTCCCCTGGTAGAAGAAAATCTTGTTGTGCGTTCGGAATGAGGTGTTTCCGACTGAACCAATGAATGTCGTTGGTTGGTAACCCTGAAACCTGCGATATATCCTCCTCCGTTACTAGAATTCACACTCCCTGAACAATAGAGTATCCTTCTTTTAAATTGCATGCGAATTCCAGAACTTGCTGAGAATCAAAATCCGAGAGCCTTCGGAAATAGTCCACCCATCCTGCTTGTAGAAAAATTTGGTATGCTTCCTGGTAAAGTTCCAATAGAGTCGTTGAGTCAGGTTCATGTCTAACAGCGTTTCCTCCCATAGTTAATGGTTCAGTAAAATGCAGAGTACAGAACCAAGTTGCCGCAGCCGAAACAAAGTAAGATGTTGCAAATGAGGTTATGACACAATAAGACAGAGACGAGGTGACGAGACACGGTCGTGAAAGAAAAAGAAATGACGTTAATTGGCATATCATGGAATGATTGCAATATTTTGGTATTCCCCCCCAACTGCGGCTAAAATGATAGGCTTGAATGTATGGTGATTTTGGCAATCATATCAATATCTTCTCATTAACTACAGTTTAATATTTACACATAAACACACATACCTTCACATTTTACCTTTGGTTGTTGCGCGGAAAATATAATCTCATCCTTAATAGATCACTGATGGTCATGAAAAAGGGTTTATAAAGTATGAGGGTATTTATACAAAAGGTTTTCTATATTCACGAGAAGTGATAGTGAAGGAACGCAATTATCAGGATGAATGGTTGATTCCTTTAATGAAGAGCGATATGTATTCATTGTTTTTGAGAGGAAGTAATGCCTCAATCTCGGGAAAAATGGGAAAATTGGTGCTTCTTAGGGAAAGATGGAAAAGGTTGGTGTTTCCTTAATGGAGAAAATGGGGAAGAAAAAAAATTGGTGTTTCAGCAACGGAAAAAATGGGAAGATGTTGCTAAAGGGTAGTGAGAGGGAATGGATTATGATTTGAAGTGAAATGGCAATGTTTCCCAAGCTGAAGATTGATCCTTCCTATATTGAAATTGTTCTTCTCAGCCAGCCTCCAAATCTAAGATCTGCAAAATAGTTAATTGTAACATGGCAACCCTTGACAGGGATTATTAGTTAAGAAATCTAATCTAAAAGATATATATATAAATAGAAAAACTAAGTGCAATGAGGGATAGCAGACTTCCCCAGAAAGACATAATGTATATCTTTCATGCAAGTGGCCTTGAAATCCTCTTTAGAAATAGGTTGTTGATACAAACGAATCCGATACCCATTCACTAACAATGGTGTTCTAGAATCATCAATTGTTAGGAGCCTGACTGTTCCATTTGGGAAAATAGTATCTACTTCATAAGGTCCTAGCCACCTTGTTCTTAATTTGCCTTGAAAATTTTCAAAACGGGAGTCATACAATAGAGCCCAATTACCTTCCTGGAACTGCTTATGCTTAATGGTTTTATCATGCCACCTGGTTCTTTGTTGTTGTATCATAGTTGTTTGATGGATGGCATCCAACCTCTTTTCATCCAATTCCTGAAGCTGCTGCAACCTAGCTGTCTTTGCATTAGTCAAGTCAAGGTTAATAGCTAAAGCAGTTCTTAAGGTTTTAATTTCAAATTCCACAGGAAAAACAACACTTTTACCATAAACTAATTCATAAGGTGAAAAACCTGTAGTGTTCCTCCAAGTAGTTCTCTAAGCCCATAATGCTTCAGGAAACCTTTGAAACCAATCCCTTCTATTCTCCTTTACCGTTTTTGTTAAAATGGCTTCTATGAATTTATTTGTACTTTCCACCTGCCCATTGGCCTGGGGGTGATATGGCGTAGTCATTTTATGATTAATATGATATTTCTGAAGTGTATCTTTAAAGCCGTGAGAGTTGAAAGGAGGTCCTCCATCTGTGACTAGTTCTCTAGGCAATCCAAACCTAACAAAGATTTCTTCAAATAGAAAGGTTAAAACAGATTCTTCATTAGCTCTAAGGAGTGCCTTAGCTTCCACCCATTTAGTCATATAATCTGTGCAAACCAGTATATAAACTCTTTGATTGGATGGAGGGTTGATGGGACCTATGAAATCTAGAGCCCGTCTTTCAAAGGGTTCAAGTATTACCTGGGGGTTCAGTGGCATTTCATCCCTGTGATTACGCTGGCCCATTCTCTGATTTATCACAGGACCTGACATACTTTTTTGCATCCTTGAAAAGTGAAGGCCAATAATAACCCATTCTAAGAACCTTATGTGTTGTTCTTTTATCAGCAAAATGCCCTCCACAAGGTCCATCATGACAAACCTTCAATATATCATAAACCTCATCTTCTCTAATGCATCTCCAAATTCCTGATCAAGTCCTGTGTGAAAAAGACACCCACTTATCCAGCTGTACCGAGCACTTTGTTGAATGATCTTTCTTTTCTCTCTGTGTGACAGGTGTGATGGTAGCTTCCCTACAACTAAATAATTGGCAATGTCTGCATACCAAGGTGAGTGAGCAGATACTGCAAATAAACATTCATCAGGAAAGGAATCATCTACTGGAGTGTTCTCATCAGTTTTTATCCAAGAAAGGAAATCAATAACTACATTTTCTTTACCTGGTCGATCTACAATTGTAATATCAAATTATTGTAGTAATAATAAACATCTGGTAACTCGAGCATTTGTGACCGATTTATTCATTAAATACTTAATGGCCGAGTGATCAGTATGAACAAAAGTAGTGTAACTGGTAATATAATGTCGAAACTTGTTAATAGCATAAATGACTGCTAAAAATTCATTTTCGGTAACTGTGTAATTAAGTTCAGCAGGGGTCATATTTTTACTAATAAAATAGATAGCATAAGGAAGATTGTTTTCTTCTTGACCCAAGACAGCTCCAATTGCAGTATCTGAAGCATCAAAGGATATATGAAAGGGCAGTGCCCAATTAGGTCCTCTTAAAATAGGATTTGTAGACAACTGATGCTTAAGTTCATTAAATGCTTTTTGACAACCATCAGTCCACTTGAATTCAACATTTTTCATAAGTAACACAAACAAAGGAGAAGCTATTTTAGAAAAATCCTTGATAAATCTTCTATAATATCTAGCATGTCCTAAAAAACTTCTTACATCAGTTTGTGTTTTAGAGATAGGCAGAGTCTGAATTAACTGCACCTTAGCTAGATCAACTTGAATTCCTAGGAATGAGATGAAGTGTCCCAATACAATTCCTTGATTCATCATCATATGACATTTTTCAGTACTTAAGGCAAGATGGGCTTCTATACATCGTTTAAGTACTTTCTCAAGGTTTTGTAATGCATCTTCTAAAGTCACACCATAAGGAGTAAAGTCATCTATAAATATCTCCAAAGAGTCATTAAGCATATCAGAGAAAATTCCTATCACTGCTCTTTGAAATGTTGCTGGAGCATTACATAGACCAAATGGAAGAACTCTATAGGCAAAATTTCCCCATGGACTAGTAAAAGTGGTCTTGTCTTGGTCTTGGGGTGCAATCTTGATCTAGTTATATCCACTAAAACCATCTAAAAAGGAAAAGAATCTCTTTCCTGACAAACTGTCTAGCACCTGATCAATAAATGGTAAGGGGAAATGATCTTTCTGAGTGGCTTTATTTAGAGCTCTATAATCCACACACACTCTCTATTTCGCATTTTTCTTAGGTACAATCACTAATGGAGAAACCCATTCACTATCAGATATAGGGTATATAAATCCTGCATTAAACAATTTTTGAAGTTCTTCTTTAACAATTTCCCTTAAATTGGGATTCATTCGTCGCTGGGGTTGACAGACTGGGTGAGATCCCTCTTTGATATAAATACGATGAGTACATAATTTAGGAGAGATTCCCTTCATATCTATGTAGTCCCATGCGAATGCTTCCTTATTTTCACGAAGTAACTTCATTAACTGTTGTGTTTCAACATCTGTTAGGTTATAGTTTATATTCAATGTTTTGTCAGGCTCGATTTCTACTGTTATGCTCTTAGAGGAGATATCAGTTGATGTTTGAGATAAATTTTCAGTTTTAAGGTTTTGCTGTGATTCAAGTTCCAAGATTACAGTCAATTGATCATGTGTTTCAGAGTTAACCGAAGAAGGTTCGGAAATAAAATTACTAATTAGTTCATCCTTGGTTGTATCTTTAAAAGTTAAGGCTTGTCCAATAGTCAAGATGGGTTGGGTATCATCATCCTCATAATCTAACCATACAGAATTATCATTGTTAATCATAGGTGTAGCATGACGGTAAAGAGTGAGCTACTTGGTTGCATATCCATTAGAAATTTTCATTGAACCTGATCTACAGTTGATGAAGGCATCTGTTGTAACCAGCCAAGGTCTCCTAAAATCAATGGATGTCCCCCCAAATTTGTTTTAGTCTGTAATACAACAAAATCAGCTGGGTAGTTCCAAGATTCAACTGAAATTATCAAGTCTTCAATAACTCCTTCTGGTTTGATTGTGGAATGGTTAGCTAGTTCTAAAATGGTTGGGGTTTCTCTAATTACATTCTTTAACTATAATAACTGTGCAGTTTCAAGTGTCATAATGTTTATAGCAGCACCTAAATCTATCAGAACTCTGGAAACAAAAGTTTTTCCAACCTGTATTGTAACTGTAGGATGACCAGGGTCACCATATTTCACAGGAGGGGTGTTTCCTGACATTAAATAAGCTAGATCACCCATCACATGAACTGTGAGGGGATCTTTAGCTTTTCTTCCAGGTTTCTTAATGCAAATGTCTCTAACAATTCTAGCATAAATTGGTACATCTCTAAGTGCTTGTAAGAGTGGAATTCTAACATACAGATTCTACAATTCTCCTAAAAGGTTAAAAGCAGGTGCCTCAAGTGTCTTGGTAAGAGCCAGACGTTCAGGGAATGGCAGCTTTGTTGTTTCAGCAGTTTTATTAGAGGATGACTCAACTGTTTCAGCATTCTTATTAGACGACTTATCTTTTCATGTCTCCTCTTTATCAGAGTCAGAAGAAGTAATGTCGTCAATAATAGGTTCGACTACTCTCTCAGACCGCAAATGAATATCATTACATTGCATAGGGAAAATAGGTTGGTTCTAAATATCAATGACCTGCATAGCTTTATTATTATTAGGGTTGGGGTTCGGTTGCACAGGTAGTTGGGGTCTCATTGTCTATTTATGGTGGAGGATTTGATGGCAGAGAGAGAGATTGCTGATACTGGGGGAATTGATTTGGAAATGGGATTTGCTGAGCTGTCCAGCTTGGGTTCCACTAATTAAAATAAGATTGCTATAGAGCCCAGGGATTCCATATTTTAGGATCCACAAAGGGAGGGTTTGGTTGCTACATGGGTGGGAAGTTAATTTGGTTGAAGGGTGGGTATTGCATTTTATTTAAGGGCAGGTAATTTGATTAAAAAGGAGGATGATTATTCCAATGATTAAATGGCATATTAGAATTCGTACCTTGTCCTCGTGGTTGCCATTTCCTCCTCTGTGTCAGCAAGTAAACTGCTTCAGCTTCTTCTTTAGTTGGTTTCAGTGCTACTTTTATCCCTGGTAAAGAAGGGCATTGTTGAGTCTCATGGTCCTTCTCGAAAATAGTGCAAATTGGTACCTTGTCCAGTGGGCATTCCCTTAGTGGGTGTTTTTCTCTACATTTAGAGCAGAAAATAGCCAAAGCAGCTTTTGCTTTTGTCTGCTTCTTTTTAACCTGCAAGGTATCAATTTGTGAAGCAAAAGAGCTTAACATTTTAGTTTTAAATTCTTCAAGTTACCTATTTCAGCCCATGTTGCTCCTCCACTAGCTGATTTTTGGACTCTTGGGTATGTACTATCTCTTCTTTTTGGTCTGTTTGATGCTCCTCTTGAACATCTCTTACAAAGGTTGACAATCTCATCATACGATTCCTTAGATATATCCCATTTTCCAAGCATATTCAACATGTCTAAACAGTCATCCCGTACCCCTTTCAACAATATTGACTTAAGAATATCTTTACTCATATTAGGATGATTGGATCTCTGCAAATTATATTGTAATCTCTCCACGAAATTCTCCAGATTTTCGTCCTCTTGAACCATCTTAAATAATTCCTCCTTCCTTTCACTTGTTCGGCAATAGTCTTGGTATTTGGCCAGGAACTTTTCTTTCATTTGATCTCATGTTGTGATCACATGTCTTCCCAGGCTCATGAACCACCTTAGTGCATTTCCTTTTAATGTTGCTGGAAATAACTTTAACTTTTGAGGATTAGTAACATAATCATAACTCTTACACAATATATCAAACTCAAACAGAAATTCATCAGGGTCTTTAGATGATAAACCATGGAAATTAGGTAGGGCTGAGAGTGGAATGTTCTTCATAGGAGTTGCCCCTCTAGGAAGATCTTCAATAGGTAATTCCAAGGTGGAAAGAGAATTTTCTCCTCTTCCTTCTCTTCCTCCCCCACCAAAGGGTCCTTCATTGTTTCCGTCCATTGGTTGTTCCCCTATTTCGCTTGCTCGGTCTTCAGCGCTTTTCGTTGGGCTTTCAATGTTCTGAACTGATTCCTCAACTTTAATATCTTCTATTGGTTCCTCAATATCTTCCACTGACTCCTCAATTTTTTCTACTATCTCTTCGGCCCTTTTTGGTCCCAATACTTCCTCCGTTTCATAATCCGTCTGGAGAGAGTGCTGAGTCTATGGCCTCTGAGAGCTTATCTTCCGAGATGTATTAGCTTTTGAAATAATGTCATCAATGAAAGTCTTCCTTCCTCCTCTGCCTTTTCCCTTGCCGCCTGTAGGGTTAGTTTTCCTGCGTCCTCTCATGCATCCTGTACATCTGAAAGAAAATCATTAATGCTCTTAAAATCTTCGGTCGCCTTCCTCGGCAATGGCGCCAAAATGTTGGTCACTTTAATTGCTTATTAATTTAAACAGTCGAGTGCCACATAGATTGTCAACCCAGGAAAGTCTGATTATTTCAAAGGCAACTACGTACTATATGTACTCAATTTTAATAGCACTAAAAGTTGTAGTATAAATAAATCACACCCCGTTAAATCTTCACTCTATGTTACAGCAACTATAATCTATTGCAGATATCTAACAAGAGATGAATAATTAATCAAAAAGAATAAATCTGCAAAAGAAAACAATAGCTATTCTGTAACAAAGGATCAGGACCCTATCCCGAGAGTGGGAACCTTCAACACCTACCTATGTTTATCCAGTTCGCCAATTCACTCTGTAAACCTAATCACCGATGAGACACTCATGAAATATCATCAATCGATTAAGAAAGAAACAGAGTTTCAGCAAAAGTAAAATAACATCCAGAAATAATACTTGTTAACAAGGTATGAACAGAAATCACACTTAACACACGACAGAAAGATAATGGGTGAATCTTGTGATGAAGGTGGGCCCTGTCCTTCTCACAAGATTCCCCAGGAAACAAAAACTAAGATGAGATACTCAGAACAAAACTCTATTCATTCATCAATATACCATATTACAGAAAATATTCAGTCTCGTTCCTTCAACTACAACCTCCTATTACAGCTTGTTCATCCCCCTTTCTAATGTAGATGTCTCCTCTTTATAGAGGAGACATCTATTACAAAAGATTTACATTATAGATTCTAGTTCAACCCATTATACAAAAATAGGGAAATCGTTTTCCCGTCAACAGAATGTTGTTACAGTAATTTAGATTATGAACGTTACAACCAATGTAACAGCTTCCTCGGTGATCGATCAGGTTCCTCTGTTGTTGTCAAATCTGGTACACAAATCTCAACTATTTCAGCTTCGAGATTTGCATGTTGTTCTTGCTGTTTCAGCTTCGAGATTCGCGTGCTGTTCTTGCTTTTTCAGCAACTGCAAAAGATAGTCCTGCCAGCTTTAGGCAATTTCAGCAATGCGGTGTGCACATCATTCTTTAATTGTTCAGCAACTCAATCAACTTCAAAGATCAATTATGAATATAGCATGATTACATGTTAAATAATTAAACATATAGCGATGAGAAGAGTCAATGCATACCTTTAGAATGATTGAGTCAAAACACTAACAAGGACTTTCAAATATGGGTTGAAAAGGGTGATATTATAACAAAATGTAAGGTCAGAGAGAGACAATATGGGGTCCTAACAACTTCCTTAAATATAGGGAGGATTGGCTTCCAAACTCAAGATGAACTGGCTCTTTAACTGTCACTGTCTCGGCTGCCTTTTGATCTTCATGACTTGGCTTCTTGTAACTCCAAGCTAGTGTGATTCGATGGAGGAATATTTGAATGAGTGAGAAGTAAGTGAGGAGTAAATGAGGAGGAGCTATATCCTACAATCTCTCCTCTTTGTCTCATTCAAGTTTTAGCCCTTAATTAGCCAAAATTTCCATGATTTTCTCTCAAAAACCTGCAATCAATGCACATTAGTCCACTAGGCATAATATCTCACTTTGACTCATCTCATTAAGCAAAATATAAGCAAAATCTATAAAAAATTATGAGAAGAGTTTATTTGAATAAGTTAGGAGGTGTATTAAGGTCCATATAGTTACCCAATGATGAGGCTCATCAATTAGCATATTTTCTTCCATTAAATTGATATAGCTTGGGCAATCCAAATTATGGTCCTTAAAAGGATGGAAAAGCTCAAGGCACAAATGATCAATCTCAAGATGCATATTTTCCATTTTGTGGCTAGAGGAATCAATGCAACTAGAGATGTTTTAAAATATGCAGGGAGGTATAATCCTACTAAACAAAGATGGGAATAGTTGAATGATATGAGTAATAACAAAAAACCCTTCTTAGGATGTTACATGCATGGAAATTTGTATGTTAATGGAGGGACAGGAGATAAGAAGGATTTCCCTCTTCACTTTCATCATCTCAATGACTACATAATTCCACATTACTAAACTATTCATCTTGGTCTTGATCTCTTTTGCATGACCTCTCTTTCTCTTCCTCTTTCTCACCTAGTGTATTCTAAACTTTTCTACCACTAAGATGCTTCTAGATTAATTGTTCTATTTTGTTGATAATGTCACTCCTTATCTTCTCTTTCGCAGTGGGACTTTATCTAAACAAATTTAGAGGAGGAATTTTATTAGTGAACCTCACTATCAAGATTGTCTCCTATGATGTATCCAGAATAGACAAAGAGATAATCAAGCAATTCGTCATCATTATAGTAGAATCAAGTAAAAAAAATCATGGTGAAGCTTCTTTCCAGCCATCCCTATTGGTAACTCTTGGAATTCAATGTGAACACCTTAACATGACATATGTGAATGGCTCAAAAGATTCATGGACATATGACCCAACCAAGAGTGATATTAGGGCTAACTATGAATAATGAAACCCACTATAGAAATAGTTAGTCTTCCTGGATTGATATATTTACACGTATTAGATCCTAGGATTTTCAAATGAGCAGGAGTGATTTCATTCATTGGATTCAGCGAGCACCATCAATGAATTCCAAGTGAAAACTTTTGTTGTTTCCATAGGATTGTGCCAAGAAACAACATTGTTAATTCTCATCACATTTTTTATAGATCAACATGTTGCATCATCATCTCGACAAGGTTCACATGGAAATTTTGGTATCGAGGGGTATGATTCAGGATTAGTAACCTTGAAGCATATGCACAATTTGGTTTCAAACTTCAACATTCTTGAATAGACTAGAAGTTTTGAGATCAAGCATGTATTTACACATAGCCAAGGGATAAACAATGAGGCAATAATCTGCTACAGCAGAAGATCATTACAGGAAGCAGAACCGAGGCTTTAGCAAGTCAAGAACAAGCTCTTCTCACGCAACTAGAAAAAAGAAGGAAACAAGAGGAAATTCTCTAGAAACAAAAATCAAGAATCAGATGGCTAAAAGAAGGGGAAAGAAACACCAAATTCTTTCACCGCACAACTATCCAAAGAATAATGAATAACACCACTGCACATCTTCAAAATCCACAAGAACGAATGGAGAAACATGAATACATTGAGAGAGAGCTTACTAATCACTTCAAAACAGTACATCAAGAGCTACCTATAGGTAGACAACATGCTATAAACAAAATACTCCAGCATAATCCAATAATTATAACAGAAGAGCATAATCAACTCTTACTGCGACCAGTTACTATGATGGAAGTAGAATCTACTTCAACTCAAATGAAAGATGGGAAGGCTCCTGGACCTGATGGCTTCACCTGTAACTTCTACCATCACTTTTGGGATTGAATCAAAGAGGAAGTTTGGAAGGTGGTAGAAGAATCATGAACTATGCATTGGCTACTTCCTTCTCTCAATGCAACATTTATAGCTCTCATCCCCAAAGAAGATCAGTCGAGTACTCCGGAGAAGTTCAGGCCCATCTCTCTGTGCAATGTCATATACAAAATCATTTCTAAAGTCATTTCCAATCACCTCAAACCACTTCTCTCTCTCCTCATTTCTCCGGAACAATCTGGCTATGTTGAAGGACGCCAAATCTTGGATGGCATCATCTTGACTCATGAAATTATTCATTCCTTAAAGAGAAACAAACAAGCAGGTATGCTTCTTAAAATCGATCTTTCTAAAGCTTTTGACAAACTAAGTTGGACTTATATAAAACAATTTCTTACTTCCTTCGGCTTTAGCCCGACCTGGGTCAGATGGATTATGAATCTCATATCATCCCCCTTCTTCTCTATCCTAGTTAATGGAATCCCCTCCAAACCCTACTTCTCATCCAGAGGAATTCGTCAAGGTGACCCTTTATCCCCCTTCCTCTTTATTCTTATGGCAAAAGGTTTGGGTCGCGTTATAAAGAATGTTGTTCAATCTCACGACCTCAGATACATTTCTACCCATGGAACCTCTGCTATAACTCATCAAAAATTTGTTGATGATAATATGTTGTTCGGACATCCTTCTCTTAGTGAATCCCATGCTTTCAAAGCTCTGTTAGACAACTTTTCCTTGGCCTCAGGAACCACCTTTAATACTACTAAATCTCAAATCTTTTTTTTTCCACACTCCTCCTACCACCCAAAGAATAATTACCAGAATCATAGGATTCTCACAAGCTAAACTTCCATCTAAATACTTGGGTGCTCCACTAATAGATTCAGCCTTAAAGCATGCTTCCTGGAACCAACTCATTGAGAAAATTGAAAGCCACTTATCATCTTGGACCTACAAAACTCTCAACGTGGCAAGCAAGCTTATTCTGATAAAGGCGGTTTTACAATCCATGCCTCTCTATCTCTTTTTAGTTCTTGCAGCACTGAAATGGGCACTCAAAAATATCAAAGATTTGCAATGCAAATTTTTATGGGGCTCCACAAGGAAACACTGTAAATGGGCGCTAGTAAAATGGGCCACCGTTTGCACACCAAAAATGTGGGGAGGTCTAGGATTGCAAGACCCACAACACAGTAATACATTGATGGGAGCACGAATATGGTGGCAATGGGTTTTAAGCCCACAAAAACCATGGGCCCAACTATGGACTGCAAAATATGTGAATAATCATATGCAGGAAGAGCTGATTAGAATCACCACTACAGACACAGATCTCTAATCTGGAATGCAGTAAAACAACATAAAGAGCCAATACAAAATCACGGCTTCTAGGAGATACGCGATGGTTGAATTGCGTATTTTTGGGTGGATTCGTGGAAACAAAGGCCAAAAATTGCATAAATCCTCCCCCCTCCAAATCATGATGAAAATAATCTCAACCAAACTGACCATGTATCATAGTACTGGACTTAAAGTATCAATCAAGGCTTTAGGCAATGGAAACCAACTGAACAAATAATACATCATGAAACTGAAGACTATTACTCAGAGTTACACAAGAAACTCACCAGCAGGAAAATCAGATGCACAACTGGAAAAGATGTTCTAAGATGGGGTTACACTCCAAGGGGAACTTACACAACAAAAGAAGCATATAAGCTAATGCTCCAAACACAGGAACCAGTAGATCCCGCTTGGACTCGTCTCTGGACTACAGGAATATGGCTCAAAATCTCTACCTTCACTTGGTTTCTCTATCATCATAGAATTCTAACTTGAGATAATTTAATTAAAAGAGGATTCTAGGGACCCTCATATTGTCCTAATTGTCAAAAACAAGGAGAAACTATTCAACATCTCATGTATTCCTGCCACATGGCCAATCAATTATGGGAAAAACTCACATTCAGATGTTAGCAACCTTGCAAAATCTTGGGGGATATCAAAGGTAACATTCGCAATTGGACCCCTGCTCCATATAAAAGAAAACTTTTAAATGCGCTATGGACAAATCTCTCGGGCTTCCATTTCTAGACAATTTGGAAGGAAAGAAACAAAAGAATTTTCAAAAATCAAAGCACTACATTGGAGATAATCTGGACCAATTTATATCAGAACATTCAAGAAACCCTCGCTCTCCAACAGTGGAATGTTGAGGACTTTCCCACTCAGGCACAGGAACAAAGTATATGGAACAATTGGCAATTAAATATCCCACAGGTTCAAATTGATCCCAACAAAGCAAGCATTATCAACAAGCAGCCAACACATTGGAACCCCCCTCCAACAAATGTGATCAAACTAAGTTTTGATGGGGCCTCAAAATGCAACCCAGGCAAAGCAGGACATGGTGGAATATTCAGAGATCAAGAAGGCTGACCTCTGCTAGTATACTTTGGTTCAATTGGATGGGACATGAATAATTCTGTAGAACTGGAAGGATTGTGGCAAGGTATGAATCTAGCACATCAACATAATTTTCATCCTATTATAATAGAAGGGGATTCCCATATTTTGATACACATGGTTACCCAAATACAAATGGGAACCACAGCTTCGAGAGTTGCTACCAACTAGAGACTAGTGGCTCGGCTCGAACTAATAGAGCAATGGATGAAAAATAGATGAGCCACCACCTTCATTCATGTCAAAAGAGAAAACAACAAGGTGGCCGATCTTTTGACAAACATAGGAGTTGAACATGATCAGCTCCTACAATCTGGAACAATCAATATTTTAAATGACCAAACTCAATTACAAGCCTGCACTGACTTGTTGCACAAGGAAGCACAACTCCCTAATGCGGGTGCCCAGCAAAGATAGTAAGGTGGCGGCAGAACGGGACAGCAAGTGGCCATACCACATGGCCCTCTGTAATCTAGTACATCAGTCTAAAAAATGCATTAACACTAGCCATAAATGGCATTTAAGTTGGCGTCGTCTTCAACCAGCCTGCCACTACCCACCTCGGCTCCACGCAAAGATGACTTCTGGTGATAATCATACCACCGTACCTGTCTCTTATCCCCTGCCTCTGCAATGTCTATGCCCTCAGATAGCAGCAGCACCTAACTTTTGCACTACTACAAGGAGGCGCTAGAACATTCCTTGTTGTATTGATTTAGGCCCAGGAACTCACTTCACTCAAAGCCTAGCTTGCCATTTCGCATTCCACTCAGCCTCTGTAGATAATCGCTCCTTTGAGCCCCCCGCTAATCCTACTAAGCCTTCTCATCACTTTGAGCCTAATCCTAGCAGAAATTCTCATAAACCCAGTGTCAACATGCCGAGAACACAACATCTAATGCGTAGTCGTAGGGGTGGAAGTAGAGGAATATTGACTCGTCCCCCTCATTCTTCAGCCTCTGAAACCACATCCTCTTTGGCTCAGCAGACTACAGGTTGCTACCCAAACACTCGTAGTGGCAGAGGCCGCTCATGACCTCACTGCCTCCATCCAACGCCCCCTACTTCACCTCCCAATGGCTCTCCTTCCAATCCACAGCTGCCTCTCCATTCCAACAAACTCATCTTTCATTCCTCCATGAACAGGCCCATCATTACTGCCACCATCTCCATAACCTTTCACGAGAAGGAGTAAGCTATTAAGGGTGGACACCATTCCAGAACAATGCCAGCTAGAGTTGCAGGGAGCTCCCATGCCATCACCTTTAATGAGGAGGAGCAAGCCACTGAAGGTGGTGGCCACAACAAAATAGAACCAGCCATGGTCCAGAAGAGCACTCATAGTGTAGGGACAAAGCAAACTGGGAAGGAGATGGACCAGGACTAGTATGACAACGAAGATATGGATCCTTACCACTGTTTTATCGAGGAGGAACAACCAGCGTAGCAGGCAGACAACATGGAGGCTTCAAAGCAAGTAGGTGTCGACATGGAGGCTTATAGATGCTTCGTTGTTGAGGAACACCCATCATCTCCACGACGCACCCGATCGGCCACACAACCTGCCACGTGTCTGCTATTCTCAGGTTTTGGGAATTTTTCTTTCTAGATTCTTTTACGAGGCTTTCAGAAAAGCTGCTGGTATTTGGTTACTTGGTTGTTTTTTGTTTCTCCTTGAAAAATTGATAAAAAAGTTTGCGTAATTGTTGGTTTCCCCTGCATGGGCAGCAAGATAATATTGGCAATCTTATTTTGATTCAGACTGGTTTCCCATTATGGGCAGTCCAGACTCTATTTTTGTTGTTTTTGCCCAACACTCAGGCGTGGATATGCATAGGCTAAAGCCTCAATGTACTATATTTTCAGTAATAGAATTAGCTTAATTTAGGGGAAAAAAAACAATGAGATAATAATCAATTTTATAAAATCCCTATGCAAGGTTTCCATGGAATAATTGTGATCTTCCACTGACCCTTGAGTTTTCAACCTAACCAAGATTGTGGAAATTGCACATATTAGGTTGGCTTGGTCTCCCATATAGCATGTGCTTTCTAGCTTCATTGTCAGTATTGGATGCTCAGAGAACCTTTATATTACTATTCGTGTCATAGATTCATTGTGGCACCATGGGAACCTATTTTCATCTACTTTATGGGAACGAGTGTTGGAACTAGTCCTTTTTCCAATAGTTTACTTTGTTTGACTTGCACCTAACCTTGGAGAATACATAGTACATGTGAATGGCCCACAAAATAAATATAATGGTCTTGATGAAGATGCTTGGATTAATGAGACTTGTAGATTGACATAACTAGTTCTTAACCTTTATGTCAAGTTCTATAACTCATTAAACCATTTATTTGGGAAAGTGTTAGTGATCCTAACAAATTTTATAAAGCAATGGATTCAAAAGTTTGGTTATAATTAGTGTCTTTGCTTATATTTGTTGAGAAACAACGCTAGTATTATATTATCATATGATAAATGGAAATTGATCTTTTTATGGTGTTGTTATACTTGAAAATAGTAGTTGTAGAAATAATTCCAGATTGTGATGAGATAGCTTATGTTTTGGTTGATAATGAGCTATCATACATTGAAGAATGCTAGTGTTGAAGGAGTTATGATGGATGTATTATTGAACAAGAGGCTCTAGGTAAGTATAATTGGTTTGGATACAAAGAGCTACAATATCCATCTTATCAGGGGAGTGTTTCTTGTGGATATTTTAGATTGGGAGGCTACATATTGGAAATATTAGAGTGAAGCATAGACTGAAGTAAGAACAAGACAATTTGAACATTTTGGTAAATATTGTAGGATCTTGTTGAGGTTTAAGGAGATTTATTTTGCATAAGGACATGCAAACACATCAGTGTGGGTGAAATGTTGTTCTTTTGTTTTGTCACATTTTTCAACGATTCAGTTGACCTGTCATCACTCATACCCTACCCTTATAACTCTATATCACACCTCTTATCATACATTTTTACTCATGTAAAGTCAATACCCTTTGACACACATAATGATATGAAGTTTCTTATTTTTATTTAATTCCTAAGGCTCTAATAAATTAAATTTGTTGTAATTTATTTTTTCTAATGATGAATGTTAGCCTAGTTCATGTAACTTGCATGCAATCATGTAACCTGTTAGACTCCGTCTCATGTCAGAGATTGATTCTTCTTCAAAACCCTGTTTTGAAGAAGAAATCATTAATGTGTTGTTTAAATTTTTGTAATTTATTCTCTAGCTCTTCAAAAGGCAGTAGTGACTTCACGCTCCTATCCCTGCACAAGCACAATTTAAAGCATCATCAGCAAATCAAAGGCTGGCAAAGATTTGGTGTTGAAACTACATTGTTATCACTCTCAAAACTTGCATTTGGATCAGTATCAATGTTGCCAGACCAGGTGGATGTGCTGTCCTCGTATCTAAGCTCTGACCCCCGATACATTGTGCGTGCAATGTCATTGAAATGTCTTAGTAAATTCTCTGCTAAAATTGGTCAAAAAGCTATGCCGCACTTTCGCTATTAGTGGATCTATCATTAAGAGACTGCGAAAAGGGGTGTGGAATGAGATACCTAGACATCAGTCGGCAACAGATGTGCTTCCAGAGGATTCATGTAGGAATACAAATGTAGGTAGAAAAGAATATTGTCTGATGGACCTTCCAGTACGAGCAACTTTTCTGATTTTTGATCAATTAGTTTTAGCATTCAAGTGCCCAATAAAAAGAGCTTTCGGTATGGAAGGAACATTTGCAAGTATTGAAGTTATACAACAAGCGGTCGGTTTGTGAGGATATGCTCAGCGAGATCCCTTCATAGAGTACAAGCTTGAACTCTGTTTTTTGCCTACAGTTATTGGCGCACCAATATTTTGGCATTGCTGCAATATAAAACACAATTGTATCTTGTAAATGTTGTGACGCTGAGTAGGGAGCTTATGTATCAGCAGGCTGTGCAACGATTTGCTCGTTTTAATGCTACATAATTTAGTAATCCTGCTTCTGTTTTTGAATTGCTTATGATTGCCCTCGATGAAAAGGAGCAACCAGGATTGTGGCAGAAACAGGATGGGCCCAGAGGGAATGGACAATACAACATGTTCTATCCTTGAAATTGTTTTTGAAGCTTCCAAATCATATGGCCAATGATGGTACATTTGTACAGGTGGCATGTTTGAGAAACTTTTCAAGATATTCAAGAAATGTTGATATTATATTATTGTGAAGAATGGATTGCACAGATGACAGTTGTCTTGTAAAAAATCATGTTGATTGTGTTCCCTGGAGTATAAATGGCCTTTAAAAAAAAAAATCGAAGTTGGTCGAGTGGTTCTCTGCTGCCTGCGATTTAATGATTTAAAGATGGTAGCTTTTGTCGTTATCATGACACAGTGCAGGTGAAAGATATTTTGACAGTCTATTGCGATTCCTTCAAAGAACAGGTTCCGGCTCGTAAATATTTCTACAAGTCTAGCAAACTTGTTGCTATAAGTTGAGAACGAATACATATTCTCATGGAGGTGGTGACTTGAGCGATCAGCACGTGGAATTAGATCGTCGCATGCTGGATTGGATTGTGGGTCTTGATACTGAAATGAATGAGCTTGTTGAAGGAAGCCATCTGTACAAGTCAAAGGTGTCGATGGAGCAGGTAGTGCTCCCAGATGAGTAAAAAGAAATGCTATGTGGACTGCAGATAATTTTGGCAAATTTAAACAATACAGAAAGAATGCTAGTCTTGAAGATGTGATAACTTATGGAACAGGACTTATTATACTTCTCTGCGGGCCATCAGGAGCTGGAAAGACAATGACAGTCAATGTTGTTTCTCATCATCTTCTTCACATGACACGTGTTCTTGGTCCTCATTCATGCCACCGCAACAGAAAATAGAAACGAATTTCCTATTTCAAGACCACCGAAATCAAAAAGATATGCGCTCCAATTTTGCCTTAGCCAAATCATCAATAGAATGTTAGTTTAAAATTTGTTTTATTAAAACAGCCAACGCATTTCCAGATTTGGGGAGCAGTTGCAAACTGGCATTCAGGATTCGATTGCCTGTAGCTTCAGCAAATGGGATTGACACCTGCCCTTCACTTTAGTCACCAGAAGACACCTGTTACCAGATGCATAAAATTCGTTTTCTTATCTATAACCTCAGTTAAGCAGCGCTCCAAAGATTTCAAAATAAACAAATTCGCCTATTTTCATCCTTAACTATGATTTCATGGGATTTTTGCTCCGAATTTATCTCTCAGCTGGCCAATTATCATAAGATTTACAGAACACTATTTTATGTTTAGGAAACGCCCTTTCCTACTTTTTGTAATGATAGTTAAAACAGCGCCCCTGTTTTTGGGCAGCAGTTTGATTTTATTATTGTATTAAAAAATTCATTTGGAAGGGAGAGAAAGGAGAGAGTTTTCTAAGTGCTAGGAGCTGCTAGAGCATAGCAGAGCTTTCTTGTACAGTCTTTGACAGAGAATTTAATGGAATTTCACAGCTCTATTTGCTGAGATTCATGTGGTATGTTGATTTAGCATAAGTTTTCCCTTTGTCTCATATGTAAACTGTTAAACTGTTATGTTTCATTCACTTCATGATCATATCTAATTGAGCAAATGAAGTGTTTAGGTAGGAATTCATAGTATTGTATGCTCCTCCTATAAATTTGCTCATATTCAATGTTTTCTCCTGTTTAAGGAGGATTCAAAGTATTATTTGCCCTCCTTAGCTCCTCACCAGTCTTGCCATCCCATTTAAAATCTAGATTTGATGCTAAATTCCTTGCCTACCTTGCCTCAGTCATCAACCTGTGTTGTTCATTATATTTCTCTGTTTGAAGCTGAGATTTTGCCCAAGCAGCCCAGAAAAACCCCAAAAATCTTTAAATCAACCCCCCTTATCAATTTACTAGCCTAATATCTTTGATCCTATTTGGTCAGCTTATCATATTGAAAGATCTAACGAATCTGACCCGAGAGAGCCTTCTCATATCTCGTAGGGCTAGCTACGAGGTGAAATGGTTTGATGTAGCCTTGAGAGTT
>APFE031407551.1:24791-39286 GCA_000404065.3 Pinus taeda
TATCAATTTACTAGCCTAATATCTTTGATCCTAATTGGTCAGCTTATCATATTGAAAGATTTACCGAATCTGACCCGAGAGAGCCTTCTCATACCTCGTAGGGCTAGCTACGAGGTGAAATGGTTTGATGTAGCCTTGAGAGTTTGTCTATCTCAGCCTAGGTGAATTCCAAGCGCTAACATATTGGCGACCATACTGGGGAGAACAAACTTACCGTTTGCTCATTGACGTGTTGTTTCATAAGTCTTAGACGGAGTCTGAAGATACGCCAGGTAGCCTTCGAACACGCTCTTGTTTTACATCAGCGTTATTAGATAAACGCTGCTTCAGTCGATCTCCGTGAGCTTGTGAACATAGCGCTTCATTGACACTTTACCCTAGTACATGTATCAAGTTCAGATCTGATTGTTGATAGTGAACAACGATCAGGCACTTGACAGGCTGAAATCATTCACTGGCGACTCCAACTCGATCCAGACACTCCAACGCATGCTGATCTGTTCATGCAATGGTAGGGTATGTGGCAGACCCTGCACTTTGTGAAGCTCTAAACGGAGTTAGAGAGTGGTTAGTAGATATTGAAATTAATGAAGAATTTTTCAGTATTTTCCTTCAATGTTTGAAATCTCCGGAGTTTCATCTTGAAGGCAAAACTAGATTTGGTGAGTTAGTTGTTGAAAGAGTTGAAAATGAGATTCAGTATCTCGATGAGCAAATTCAGTCATACAATTTCCAAGACCCTAAAAAGTTTTTGGAAACCCTTCCTCCATCGCAACAAGAAGTCATAGACTTGCCTACAGATATTTATATTGACAATGTGCAGTTGGAAGTATGTCTTGCAGAGTTGGGGCAGCCAACAGAGTCCGGCTTCCGTGATCCTATTGCGGCATAAATGGACATGTTTCTCAGTTTGATGGACAAATCAGGCTGTCTTTTCCGTGACCAGGGTCAGTACGTGCATGAAGGGCTGCCAACAATTGCATCTGTGTCGTCGTGGCAGCATTTTCAAGCGGCATCATTCTCAGGTTTACTTGAATGGCTAATTTGGCATTTTAGGATTACCTGATCTATTGTTTGTACATCAAAGTAGGGTAGTTTTGTAAATAAATAAGCAGCCATAAGGGCAGCATCTTGTTTTAGTTGGCTTGAAGATTGTTAAGTTGTTTTTCAATCATTTCAGTCTTGAGATCAAATCAGTTTGAGTTCAGTTTCAGTTGTGTTGATGATGACTCCATTTCCTAATGGGTAGAGGCATGGTCTGCTCTCCCAAAGTTCTACGGTTCTTGGCACCTCCAAGAAGCTGCAGCTGCCATCCCAAATGGAGCCGATGTTAGACTCTGTCTCATGTCAGAGATTGATTCTTCTTCAAAACCCTATTTTGAAGAAGAAATCATTAATGTGTTGTTTAAATTTGTGTAATTTATTCTCTAGCTCTTCAAAAGGCAGCAGTGACTTCACGCTCCTATCCCTGCACAAGCACAATTTAAAGCATCATCAGCAAATCAAAGGCTGGCAAAGATTTGGTGTTGAAACTACATTGTTATCACTCTCAAAACTTGCATTTGGATTAGTATCAACGTTGCCAGACCAGGTGGATGTGCTATCCTCGTATCTAAGCTCTGACCCCCGATACATTGTGCGTGCAATGTCATTGAAATGTCTCAACAAATTCTCTGCTAAAACTGGTCAAAAAGCTATGCCGCACTTTCGCTATTAGTGGATCTATCATTAAGAGACTGCGAAAAGGGGTGTGGAATGAGATACCTAGACATCAGTCAGCAGCAGATGTCCAGAGGATTCATGTAGGAATACAAATGTAGCTAGAAAAGAATATTGTCTGATGGACCTTCCAGTACGAGCAACTTTTCTGATTTTTGATCAATTAGTTTTAGCATTCAAGTGCCCAATAAAAAGAGCTTTCGGTATGGAAGGAACATTTGCAAGTATTGAAGTTATCCAACAAGCGGTCGGTTTGCGAGGATATGCTCAGCGAGATCCCTTCATAGAGTACAAGCTTGAACTCTGTTTTTTGCCTACAGTTATTGGCGCACCAATATTTTGGCATTGCTGCAATATAAAACACAATTGTATCTTGTAAATGTTGTGACGTTGAGTAGGGAGCTTATGTATCAGCAGGCTGTGCGACGATTTGCTCGTTTTAATGCTATATAATTTAGTAATCCTACTTCTGTTTTTGAATTGCTTATGATTGCCCTCGATGAAAAGGAGCAAGCAGGATTGTGGCAGAAACAGGATGGGCCCAGAGGGAATGGACAATAAAACATGTTCTATCCTTGAAATTGTTTTTGAAGCTTCCAAATCATATGGCCAATGATGGTACATTTGTACAGGCGGCATGTTTGAGAAACTTTTCAAGATATTCGAGAAATGTTGATATTATATTATGGTGAAGAATGGATTGCACAGATGATAGTTGTCTTGTAAAAAATCATGTTGATTGTGTTCCCTGGAGTATAAATGGCCTTTAAAAAAAAAAAAATCGAAGTTGGTCGAGTGGTTCTCTGCTGCCTGCGATTTAATGATTTAAAGATGGTAGCTTTTGTCGTTATCATGACACAGTGCAGGTGAAAGATATTTTGACAGTCTATTGCGATTCCTTCAAAGAACAAGTTCCGGCTCGTAAATATTTCTACAAGTCCAGCAAACTTGTTGCTATAAGTTGAGAACGAATACATATTCTCATGGAGGTGGTGACTTGAGCGATCAGCACGTGGAATTAGATCGTCGCATGCTGGATTGGATTGTGGGTCTTGATACTGAAATGAATGAGCTTGTTGAAGGAAGCCATCTGTACAAGTCAAAGGTGTCGATGGAGCAGGTAGTGCTCCCAGATGAGTAAAAAGAAATGCTATGTGGACTGCAGATAATTTTGGCAGATTTAAACAATACAGAAAGAATGCTGGTCTTGAAGATGTGATAACTTATGGAACAGGACTTATTATACTTCTCTGCGGGCCATCAGGAGCTGGAAAGACAATGACAGTCAATGCTGTTGCTCATCATCTTCTTCACATGACACGTGTTCTTGGTCCTCATTCACGCCACCGCAACAGAAAATAGAAACGAATTTCCTATTTCAAGACCACCGAAATCAAAAAGATATGCGCTCCAGTTTTGCCTCATAATTAGCCAAATCATAAATAGAAAGTTAGTTTAAAATTTGTTTTATTAAAACAGCCAACGCATTTCCAGATTTGGGGAGCAGTTGCAAACTGGCATTCAGGATTCGATTGCCTGTAGCTTCAGCAAATGGGATTGACACCTGCCCTTCACTTTAGTCACCAGAAGACACCTGTTACCAGATGCATAAAATTCGTTTTCTTATCTATAACCTCAGTTAAGCAGCGCTCCAAAGATTTCAAAATAAACAAATTCGCCTATTTTCATCCTTAACTATGATTTCATGGGATTTTTGCTCCGAATTTATCTCTCAGCTGGCCAATTATCATAAGATTTACAGAACACTATTTTATGTTTAGGAAACGCCCTTTCCTACTTTTTGTAATGATAGTTAAAACAGCGCCCCTGTTTTTGGGCAGCAGTTTGATTTTATTATTGTATTAAAAAATTCATTTGGAAGGGAGAGAAAGGAGAGAGTTTTCTAAGTGCTAGGAGCTGCTAGAGCATAGCAGAGCTTTCTTGTACAGTCTTTGACAGAGAATTTAATGGAATTTCACAGCTCTATTTGCTGAGATTCATGTGGTATGTTGATTTAGCATAAGTTTTCCCTTTGTCTCATATGTAAACTGTTAAACTGTTATGTTTCATTCACTTCATGATCATATCTAATTGAGCAAATGAAGTGTTTAGGTAGGAATTCATAGTATTGTATGCTCCTCCTATAAATTTGCTCATATTCAATGTTTTCTCCTGTTTAAGGAGGATTCAAAGTATTATTTGCCCTCCTTAGCTCCTCACCAGTCTTGCCATCCCATTTAAAATCTAGATTTGATGCTAAATTCCTTGCCTACCTTGCCTCAGTCGTCAACCTGTGTTGTTCATTATATTTCTCTGTTTGAAGCTGTGATTTTGCCCAAGCAGCCCAGAAAAACCCCAAAAATCTTTAAATCAACCCCCCTTATCAATTTACTAGCCTAATATCTTTGATCCTATTTGGTCAGCTTATCATATTGAAAGATCTAACGAATCTGACCCGAGAGAGCCTTCTCATATCTCGTAGGGCTAGCTACGAGGTGAAATGGTTTGATGTAGCCTTGAGAGTTTGTCTATCTCAGCCTAGGTGAATTCCAAGCGCTAACATAACCAACCTCCAACATTGGTATATTTTCACCTTCTAGAAAAAATTCCACCGCATGGTTTTGAAGGTTGAGATGTCAAAATAGTTATATGTTATTCAGATTGCAACTAGGTTGCATGTGTGAATCTCCAACTCTAAAACAATGTTACAGGTCAAAGTTTCCAGATAGTCAACTTTGGGCATGATTTTTGAGGCGATAAGAGCGAGTCTAAAAATTATGTAACATGAGTTTTATTCCCAGTATGGAAAATTGAGCATTTGAAATTTGTTTTCCAAATACATAATGGTTTGTGAGATATCCTTGGTTCTTTAGATTTCACATATTTTTAAAGTATAGAAATGATTTGTTAAAATGTATTTGTATCTTGGGGAGAAAATGACCCAATTATTCTTGGGTGTTATCGTTTTCTAACTTGTTTATATTTTAAAGCAAAAAAAAATTGGGATTGGGGGATTGGTTTTGATCCACCCCAATGCTCCTCTTGTACAAATATTCAAATTTAAAACAGAGCAAAATGTTGATCATTCATTTTCTAAAAGGCTTGGGAAATAGGTTGTTGATGAGGGATCCATTTGTGGCAGCAAGCTTGTGTGTTTCCTTCTTGTAAGTAGAGCTAATATTTTTTTTAATGGATTATTCTTGTTCCTAATCCTTGATGCATCACTTTAGCCTTATCTAATCGTCTTTGGAAAAGTTAGTCAAGTTGGGAAGGGACCCCTAATCTTGGATAATGTTTTGCCTCTTTCTTTTGTTAGTTAGATTGCAAGTGTGTTTAATATTTGTTCAATTTATATTCAAATTGCAGTGTCTTAATATTTTCTCTAGGTATGTTGATTTTCTAAGTTTGAAGTTCCATTTTCATATTGTTTTGATTTTCTCTCATGTTTTTACATGCTTTGATTCAAGATCCACTATAGGAAAGGGTCATTTAAGGATCAAGACAACCGGAAGCTACTCTTGGAAATTTATATGAACGTACAAACCTTTTGTGTGAATTATTAAAACCCAAAGCATTTATAGAACTAATTTTACTCTAACCCAATGATTAATTCCATAGTGTTAATTTTTAACATTTGATTTTGAGAAACTAAACACCAAAACTAGAATCCTTTGCTCCTTTGAATCCAACCTGTTATTGAGTGCATGAACATTGTCTTACAAGAGTGAAAGATTACATTCCAAAGTTGTACCATGGGATTTAAGACAAAGAATAGCATATGGTTTTTAGTTTCAGTGTGTTTACCAACATTTGGTATTTTCATATGTTGATGTTCTTTAAATTTGATTGCCCAATAGTTGTTGCCATTATATTAGATTAGTTTAGGGCTTCAATCCTGCATTTCTTATGCTCTCATATCTAAGTTTACGAGTCTAGTTTGATGATTTAATGTTGGAAATATAAAAATATAATTTTCCTAACATGTTCTCTATAACATATCTGAATTTTATACCTTAACTCGAAATTATGAAAATGCGCCGATCAAAATAAAAATCCTTTGGTGATTCGAACTTAAAACTAGTTGTACCAATTTTCCATAAGGCCCAACTTATGTCCAAAAGGTGCTTCCTTAACCCCAACTTAGGGAGATAAATCTCTTTTCAATCCTCATTTAAAGTTAAGTGGGATGAGACGGATGGGTAATACAAACCACCAGATTCAAGAATTTAATATCTATATGTGTGTGTGTGTGTGTGTGTGTGAGGGCCCCCAACATAAACGAAACAATTATAACCTCCACTTCTCCAATATAACAAGTGCTCAAGGATAAATACTAACATAAGGCCTTTAACTTTTATCGAAGATCCTTTTTAAGAGTTGGTGATGTTCCTCCTTTTGTAATATTCCAACCCTCAACACTTAAACTTATCTTTTATGTGACTAATTATCATAAGCTTGATCTCCAACCCTTTTCAATGGTGTGCAACCTTCAATCACCCTGGAAAAATCATCAATCACTCGATGTACACCATATGCACATGACCCCATTCATGTTTTTTATTGGGTGTTCATTCTTTTTCATCCAAGTGATCACGGAGCCATGTCATCCTGGCTTGTCCTTGGAATGCTCTCTTTATTTCTTCCGGGAATCTCCCTTCCACAACACATCACCCCTTTCTTTCTGTTGTGTTGAATCCACTTTACCCACTCTTCAAGACATCACCAAATTTACATGCTAGCTTAGTTTTACATCATCTCAGTATTTCCCAATAGTGTGCTCAAATAATCCTTCCAATTATACATACTCCAAGGAACAGGAAAGTTCCTATCTCAATCTATTAATGATCTTCCTACACTTTTTAAAAACACATCATGCTGACATTTTGTTAAGGTCTGACACATATCTCTTCCTATCCACGTCCACCAGCTGCCATGTCATCCTGGCTCCACATCATCCTAGTGTTTTTAATAGTGCATAAGTACCAAACCTCTAGGGGAATCTATTTTCTGACTGATTCTTCCAACAGAACCTCGGTTTTTATTTCCCTGGCCTTCATTAGTTAATGAATTCTCATTGAAAGTTAAAAATACTAAGTCTTTTCCTCTTATTCTATATTCAACCTTAATTATTTGAACTTTCCCCTAGATTATGGTACTTTGGGACATAGGCTCACTTAAATCTCATCTTTGTTGCAAAGGAGATGTTCTATTGTGTTTCCTTCAACATAAACTTCAACACAAAATCTTGCGCTCTTCATTACATTCTTCATGATTATGGCACTTCCTCCAGATCTCCATGCTTCTCTTGCCTCCAATATCTATTATGGTTCAAGGAAATGGTGCTAGCACATGATTAACACCCCTACAATACCTATACAATATACTTTGCGCTCTTCACAAATATTTATTTACCTCTGGATCAATGATCAACAACTTCGTCAGTTGACGGATTCTCGTCAAAAGCTTTAAATACTAAATATTTTCCCATTCTTCTATCTTCATCCTTTATGCTCTGAACTCGGCCCTAGATTCTAGTACTCTGGGACATAGCTTCACTTAAATCTCACCTCTATTTCAAAGAATGTTCTATTGTGTTGGCTTTAACACGGACTTGAACACAGACTCTCACACTCTTCATCTATGTTATTCATGATTGTGGGGCTTCCTATGGATCGCCTTTCTTCCATTGCACCTCCAATCTCTATTCTAGTTCAAGGAAATGGATCCAACACAAGCTTAACACCCCTACAATACCTCGACAATAAAATTTGCACTATTATTCAATATTTATTTATCTCTAGATCATTGATCACGCTATGGATCAATGATCAATAGATTCAATCATTTTGATTGTAAATAAATGGTTTATCTCGATTTCAAAAGAGTTATTCCATACTATGCATTGATTCTAAGATGCTTGAAATTCTCTCCCTCCTGAGTTTATCATCTACAAGCCTGTGATACACTTGTGCTTAATATGATTTAACGAATATAATTCCACCCAATAATAGACAAAGTCTTGACACACACATTATAAACACTCAAACAAAGTATTTCATATATTATATAGAAGTAATTTATAAAGGATTTTATGCCTTCTTAGGCCCGATATACATAAAATTGGCCCCTTTCAACCCTTTTGGCCCACCTGGCTTCACTCCTCTACTCTTGACTCTCATTTTCCCTCACTTCTACATACCTTTCATGCTTATTGGTTACATATTTACATAAGGAATTCTGAAACCATAATGTAGTTCAGATCCACTAAACACTTAACAAATCCCTATTCCTATATCCTTTAGATCCACATATCTTTCAAGAAATATAACTAACCCTAAGATCTCTCTAGCTCACTTAAATATTTTTGAGATCTCTTTTTAGAATTGGATATGATTATAATATTCGTCACTATCATCACTCATGTACAATTCTTCTAAAAACATAGGAAAATATACTTAAATTAAATAATTAAATCCAATTAAGGAAGTGAACTCCCTTGATAAATGAAATACCCCTAAACTTAGTCAAAATATATTTTGACTTAAAGGTAAGATTCTCTTGCAACATACTCCCAAAGTGAAAAAACTCATGGTCTCCTAACCATGTGCTTTAATAGACTGGTAAAATCCTCCTAGATCCCAAATTTTAGTTAATAATTGATCATTTTCTCTATCGTGTTGTCGTTCTTCTATTGTTGTCTTCTTCATTCTTCCAAGATACCAAACTTTATGCTACAATTCCCCTCCTTATTTACTAATGTAGAGCTACTCATTTATCTCCAATTCGTTGCTAACTTTGCTTCTTCCCGCAATATTCCTCCTATGAGACACCTTCATTATCAAATTCCTCATCTCTTCAATATTTATGTCTAGCTTCTCCTCTAGTTGGTACATGCTCTACAAATATTTATTATTTTCTTGTTGAGCTTTGTTTTTGGTATTCCTTACTTGTTGTTGATGCACTTTCACCTCATCTTCCTTCAAACTGTTGGAACTTGTCATGTTTGCACTTTCTTCACCACTTGGATTTGGATTATCCAACCAATCTTCTAAAAATTTGAGCTTTGCTGCAAAATCACTAACACTTCCCATATCTTTTTCAACAATCCTCGACTCATATTCCTTTATCATGGGATTGTTCTTCCTTACCATCTTCTATAACACTATCTTTTCAAAGATATCTTGCACCATCATCATCTTTCATGGAAGCTTCCAATAATTATCCATCTATGATATCCGCAAACACATGCTTAATAAAAAATTCCTCAATCTCAACCGTCTCCTTCAATAGATTCATTTCTTCACCTATCTATATAAACATGTCAATCGAGTGTTGTTCATTTCCTGCAATCACACACAAGTAATTATTTTTAAAAACATAAGGCTCTTTAGCCTTGTTTGATGCCTTTGTCAGTACCTCCTCATATTGATCTGAACTAATCCAATACTTCATCAGATTTCTAATAAATGTCCTCCCCACATCTTTGACTTCTTCTTCATCAATGTACAAGCCTTTTCTATAAACAATCAGATTATGCTCAAAAATTGTGAATTTTTACTTCAATTTGTCATACATTCTCTGCCTCAACTCCTTTTTCTATGGATGCCATCTTACCTTCTTCTTCTTCATTTTACATTTATACCTCTAGTCTTATAGAAACACTCTTACATTACTGAGTTCTGCCTTAACTCAACCATTTCATTTTCAAATTCTTCATCACTCATATTGTTCTTTCCAACTACTTTGGACTCTTCTTCTTATAATTGTGACTTCTCCTCTATGAACCCTTGACATGACTATCAATAGTCATCCTTTCCTTCTTTTATGAACCCTCCTTATTCACTCATGAGCTACAACAAGCTTTCTCCATCTTGTAACTAGTCTAGAACTAGCCACAGTAGAAAGATCTCCTCTTGATATCCTTCTCTTCTCTTTTTCTTGGCAATTCTACCCACACTCATGATAGAACTACCATTGGCAACTTCTACCCAACTGTTGTTAGAATTTGTCCTCCTTCTAGTTCTCTGAAATAGAACCTCTTCCCCTTCCTTCTTCTAGAGCACATATACTCCTCGACTTTTAAAGCTTCTAGGCTTCTGCAATTTCATCTTCTCACTTCTATTTTCTCTTTTATTATCCTCACTTCAACAATTTCATCTTGTTACTAGGGTTCTACCACAATTTCTCCTTCTAAAATATACTCTTGTTCCTTCTTCTTTTTTCCACATCATTACTTGTAGTATGGGTGCTACCTATAAACACAAATACTTATGACCAGAGTTAACATAAAAACATCAATACTTATCAAGATCTTCTTCAGGACCTTATTATTTTGACAATCCTCTACACATCACCTCTATCTTTTATTCATGCATTCCTCCGTATGTATTCTTCCATTTTAAGAGAATTTCAACTTGCTTCAATCTTTTCTCAAATTAAGAGACTTCTTTGTAACATATGTCTGCAAATTCCTTCCAAAATAACCTTCATGGGAAAAATCAAATTGCTATTCAAATTCTATCCTCCCAAAACAAACACCCTCCTATCCAAAAACAAATTTTAAACTTACTATGTGCCTTAAAGAATATCATTTTTCTTTTTGCAATCATCTATCCTCTGCTTCAGTGCAAAAATTAAAACAATGTCCAAACTTGTTTTCCTACAAACTCTATTTCTTCGAAGAGCTTTATGTATCCTCCACTAGAGGATTTCCAGCTAAATATATTTCTAGCTCTAATACCAAATGATGTCATCCTAAATCCGGTTGTACTAATTTCCAACCTAACTTTCCATAAGGCCCTATGTCCAAAATGCACTTCCTTAACCCCCAACTTAGAGTGATAAATCTATTTTTAATCCTCATTTAAAGTTAAGTGGGAGGAGCTGCAAGGGTAATACAAATCATTGGATTCAAGAGTATACAAATCATTGGATCCAAGTTTT
Organism: Pinus taeda; assembly: GCA_000404065.3. Lineage (NCBI taxonomy): Eukaryota > Viridiplantae > Streptophyta > Pinopsida > Pinales > Pinaceae > Pinus > Pinus taeda. The sequence goes on from APFE031407551.1 coordinate 35,454, forward strand.
CGTATTAGTGATTATAGTTATAATAGTATATATATATTCCTACTATATATATAATTATATGATACTGTGATATTATATATATATATATATATATTATATATATATATATATATATTATATATAATATATTTACATGTTGTCGTTCCCCAACCATAGCGCTTAACCACCAGGAGTCTCAACTTCGTGATAATGATATGAACAAGTGCACAGGATAAGCTACTAATGTGTAAGGCCCTTACCCTTTTTTAAGCTAATTTCCATAAAGGCCCTAGCCAAGATTGCACTTCCTTTAACCCAATTAGTGGAGGATTAAATCCGCATATTTTTAATCCTCAGTTTAAAGTTTAAGTGGGAGGAGCCACAAGGGTCCCAAGGCAGGTTATATAACAAAATCATTGCATTCAAGAGTTTCATATATATATATATTATATATATTATATATATATATAATATATATATTATTATATATATATGATATATATATTATTATATAATATATATATATAAACATGTGTGTTCCCCAACCATATACTGAACCACCATAGCCTCAACTTCTATAATATAACAAGTGCACAGGGATAAATACTAATGTAAGGCCCTTACCTTTTATCAAATCTCCTTTGTAATAGCCACCAATATTTTGTCTTTTGTAATATTCTATCCCTTGACACTTAACCTTTTTTTTATGTGTCCAAGTATCATGACCTTGATCCCAGGCCATTTTCAATGTTATCCAGCCTTTAATCTCCCTAGAAAGCTCAACAGGCACTTGACGCACACCATATGCACATGGCCCCATTCATGTTTTTTATTGGGAATTCATTCTCAACCTTCCACGTGAGCCTAGAGCCACATCATCCTGGCCTCTCCTTTAGATGTGCTCTTTATTTGTTGCATGAATCTCCCTTTTGGGACACATCACCCCTTGCTTTCCATTGTGTTGGATCCACTTTACCTAGTCTTCAACAAGTATCCAACTTTACATGTCAGCAAGCTTTACATCACCTCAGTCTTTCCCAGTAGCGCAGTCCAAAAATCCTTCTAGGGAGACAAACTTCAAGGAATGGGAAAATTCTCATCTCCATCTATTAACAATCTTCTGAAACTTTATAAAAACACACTAGCCCAACATTTTGTTAAGGCCTGACACATCTCTTTTCTTTTCCATGCCCACCAGCTACCACACCATACTAGGTCCACATAACCCCAACATTTTTAATAGTGTGTGAGGACAAAACCTCTCAGGGAATTTGTCTTCTCATAGATTCTTTTGACAGAACCTTAGTTAAGTTTCCCCAGCCTTCATCAGTTGATGGAATCTTGTTGAAAGCTAAAAATACTAATTATTTTCCACTTTTTTTGTCTTTCACCTTTATACTTTGATCTTGACCATGGATCCTCATACTTTGGGACATAGCCTCAGTTAAATCTCGACTTTGTTTCAAAGGATATGTTCTATTGTGTTGGCTTCAACACATACTTCAACATAAAATATTTCACTCTTCATCTTTGTTCTTCACGATTATGGGAATTCCTATGGATATCCATGCTTTTGTTGCACCTCCAATCTATATTCTGGTTCAAGGAAACAAATTCAGTATAGCCTTAACAACCCTACAATGAATCTACAATAGACTTTACACTCTTCTCCAATCTTTATTTACCTATGGATCATTGATCACACAATGGATCAATGATCAACAACTTCAATCATTATGATTGTAAAGAAATGGTTCATCCAAATTTCAAAAGAGTTTTTGCCTCCTCTGCATTGATTCTAACATGTGGTCTTCAAACATTCTACCTCTTGAGCTTATCTCCTACAAGCCTACAACACACTCGTGCTTTATATGACTTACATAATATAATTCCACACAATCATGTAAAAAGGCTTGAGATAAACATTACAAACACTCGAACAAAGTATTTCCTCTATTATATATAAATAGTTTACAAAGTCCTTTATGCCTTCTTAGGCCTGATATACATAAAATTGGCTCCTTTCAACCCTTTTGGCCCATTGGCCTCACTCCTCTACTCTTGACTCTCCTTTTCCCACACTTCTACATATATTTCATGCTTCTTGACTAAATATTTACATAAGGTATTCTAAAACCATAATTTGGTTCAGATCCACTAATTACTCAGCAAAATTCTATTTATAGATCCTCTAGATCCACATATCTTTCAATACATCTAACTAATATCAATATCTCTTGTTATGCAACCAGCTCACAAAATAGAAGAATAAATAGAACAACGACTTCAAAATTATCCTCTTCAAGGGGGAAACCTCCTTTACATTACAAAAATGAACAAATCTTGGATGATTCAAATGACAAAGCCTCTGTTTTGTATATAGGAGTCAAAGGGGTCACAATATAATCAGAGTCAACATAAAAATAATAATGTAAGGGCACAACAATAACAATAAGGGGCTACACTGACAATAACAATGAGAGAATATACTAGTATTATAGGGAGCTAACATGCCCCTCTCCTTCAAAAAAGTGTTTTCCTCAATGCTTGAGTAGTGTTGATGCTTTTGTATAAAATTCTTATCCTCCCATGTGGAATCTTCAATAGGTAAGTTCTTCCACTTGATGAGATACTCTGACATTGATTGATTTCGTAGCTATCAAGTTCTTGTTTCCATGACTGCTTCAGGTTCCAATATTATTTTTCCTTCCTCGTCAAGTTATAGCAATATTGTTTTAACTAGGAGCTTATCACCTATAACCTTCTTTAAGCATGAAACATGGAAAACTGGGTGCACTTAGGAAGATGCAGGAAGCTCCAATTTGTATGCCATAGTACCAATATTTTGCAACACCTTGTAAGGACCATAACACTTTGGTGATAATTTATTATCCTTCTTAGCTTGCTTGAGGGACATTTGTTTGTATGGTTGTAGCCGTAGGAATACCCAATCACCTACATCAAAACTTCTTTCACTGCGATGTTGATCTGCCTGTTGTTTCATTCTAGTCTATGCCAACACAAGCTTATCCTTTAAGAGTTGGAGAACTTGTTGTTGATGCTCGATGTGATGTTCCACTGCTTGAACCTTAGAATTTTCTCTTAAATAGGATGTGATGGATGGTGGATGATATCCATAAAGTGCCATAAATGGGGTCATTTTTGTTGCAGTATGTAAGGAAGTGTTATACCACCATTCATCCAGAGGCAACCATTGAACCCATTGTGTTTGTTTATCAGATACAGTGCAACGAAGATATCCTTCCAAACATTTGTTTACTATCTCAGTTTTCCCATCAGATTGAGGATGATAAGATGAGCTATGAGCTATCTGAGTCCCAAGACAAGAAAATAATTCTATCCAAAAATTTCCAATGAAAATGGGATCTACGTCACTTACAATAATATTTGGGTTTCCATGTAGCTTTTGAATTGTTTCCATAAATGCAATAGAAATTGTACTCGCTTTAAATGGATGAGATAATGCACAAAAGTGTGCATACTTGGTAAGTTTGTTAATTACCACCATGATAACACTCTTTACTTCAGACTTGGATAAACCTGTGATAAAATCCATTCAAACCTCATCCCAACATTAGCTTGGAATGGATAAAGGTTGTAATAGACCTAGGGTCTTAATTGTTTCAACTTTATTTTGTTGGCGAACCAAACATTCCGCCACAAAATTTTGAATATCCGATTTAAGGTCATCCCAAAAAAATTCCTTCTTAACCCCATGGTAAGTTTTTAGAAATCCTGAGTGCCCTCCTAAGGGAGAGGTGTGCAATTCCATAAGAATATTTTGTTTGAGTTGAGAATTCTTACATAGGTATAAGCGATATTTGTACCATAAC
>APFE031407578.1:531-18401 GCA_000404065.3 Pinus taeda
TATGCAAAAATTTAAAAAAACTACACACCTTTTTTCACTTTGTAGGAGCTTGATATTGAATTTGATGTATCTCTGTAATTTTGGATCATACAGTTCTAAAATTGTGATTTGTAGTAGCCCTCTGTGTCCTCTTTCCAATGCCACCAGTCTGATCTAAATTGGATTCTCCAAGAAAGAGTTATGCACAATTTCCCAAGATGACCTGATTATAGATCTTTCCAGAAGAACAAACTTGTATGAACTTTCACATGTCACTGTTTAAACCTTTGGAATTGAAAAATATATACAAAAAACTACAATCTATCCTCTTTCTATACCTTCTTACAAAATTTCAATTCGATGCTTAGAGAGAAAGTTATGATGATTTTCCCCAGGTCACCTGTTTGGAATGTAATTTAGGACCCTGCAAAAAGACCGACTTCCTTAGATCATATTTCTGCAAATATAGCATGAAAAGCTTTGAAATTCAGACCCAAGGTTCAGTACAATTTCATCTCAATTAGGTTTTTTTTTTTTTTTTTTTTTTTTAAACATTGCAGAAAAAAAGTGATAGCAAAATTCATGATGACCTACCTTTGGAGCAGCAAAACCCTAGATCCAAAGTTTGATACAATGTATGAAACAGCTCACAAAAAGATAGAAAAGAGAATCAACGCTTAGAAGTCAGTCTCTTCGAGGGGCAACCTCACTTACATTACACAAATGAACAATTCTTGGATGATTCAAATGACAAAAACCTCCTTTCTATATATAGGAGTCTGAGGAGTCACAATATAACCCAGTTGACTTAACAATAATAATATAAAGCCACAAAAATAACAATAGAGGGATTCTATGGAGCACAGTAATAAAAATATGGGGACAATAGGGGCACAACAATATTAATAAGGGATACAACTACAATAGTAATGGGGTAATCACTAGTATTATAGGGACCTATCACTATGCTTAAAATTGGTTTCATTTTTACACAATCTTGAAACAAAGAAAAAAAATACTTGAAATAAGCTTGCATGCCCCCAGCATAATGACTCAATATGAGATACATGCCCCCCAAGCTTCATTTCATGCACCTAAGTAGACTACTGGGCACTAACATGTGGATGGAATGAAGTTTCATTTACGAGATCAAGTGAAAGACTCGACTGGGAATTTATGAGATATAATAAAAGACTCTAATTGAAAGGGGATTTGTTTCATTTTTTAATGGGATTGAAAAAGGAAAAGAACTATTCTCATGACACATTTTTTCATTTTTTAAGGAGCTTGACACAAGAAAAGGAACTCTGCTCCAACCTTGTTTCATTTTTTAATGAGCTTGACACAAGAAAAGGAACTCTAGTCATAGGACCTATTTCATTTTTTAATGAGGTTGACATAGTAAAATAACTATCCTCATAAGAGCTTGTTTAATTTTATAATGAGCTTGACACAAGAAAAGGAACTCTACTTTGAGAACCTCCCTGGTATGGTCACCAATTTGTTATACGGGATTTACGACTACAGACAAAAGTATCTCCCCTAGGTTTGGTGGCTAGCCTAGAACAACATAGAAACAAGGAATACAATACTTTCCTTAAAGTAAATAGATGACAGTATGAAGCCTACCTGGAATTTTTCATGGGCTTCACTCCTTATTTAGCTTGAATGCTCCAATTCCAACTATGATTGCCAAAATTAGAACCTGCATAGTCAGATGACACAAGCCAAGAAACTACGAGATATATGCAATATCATATACATACTCTATTCAATAGATCAACATGGTATTGAAATATATGAAATAACAACATTACATATAGGAAAATAGATAATTATTTGCATTAATATAAATGGAAGGATTTTACGACCATAAATAGGTGTTGATCTTGTAGAAGATCTCTTCCAAGGATGGCTTATACTTTCCTTGTCACAATGTGCACCTCCAATCACCCTAAATGCATGAATGAAACCTCTCACCACAACAACAAAGGGGTAGTATCACTCTCCAAAAGCCAACCCTTGCATATGGAAGGTTGTAATTATATATAGGAGTGATGTAAGTTGGGAGTTCTTATCCAATTACCAATCTAAGGTTCTAGATCCGCCATTGATGGGAGGATGGGATCAAAGGATAAGGGGTGGAAACTCCAAAGTAGGGTAGGATAGGATCTTAATGATTTATTTGAGGTAAATGGTTGTAACAAATTTTGGAAGCTTCTGTAATAGGAGGCTTCCATAATTTATGTATTTTTCCCAAATTTCTAGAACCAACACAGATGCAAAGAGGATCAACCTATAGGTGATTAACATGGGCCACAGTGGAGCAACTTGGTTGTCAACTTTGTCCAATAAAAGGCCAAGGAGCGTTGGTCCTAACACTGGCTTAGATGATGCAGTTCAATGCAAAAACTCTAGGAAACTAAAGGTACATTCTTAGAGCTTTGTGCAATCATGATTACAAGGGGAAATAGGATGTTGATTGATTCCATTAGGAGGCCTATTGGTCATATGTGACAAAATTTCCTATAACAAATATGGTCAATGAACGAGTTATGATAGTTGTCCCTAGGACAAGCATGATTAATTTCCCGGTAATAAAAACATACATGAGTTGTTCCCTATTTATTCATGACAGGAACAATGTTGGATAACCAATTAGTTAGAGATATTGGGTAGATGAAACCAAAGTGTAGAATTTTTTCCAGCTTCGGCTTTAATATGGAAGCCTTCTTGGGATGAACTAGATGGAGGAACTACTGAACTAGATTAACATCAGTATATGTCTTGATTTCATGTGCAATAATGTTTGGATCAATACCTCGCATCTCTTCATAAGACCAAGTGAAAAAATCTCTAAATTCCTAAAAAAGGGATTTATAGGTCTTGATTTCATCGGGAGAGAAAGATGCACCAATATGTATATTCTCAACAATTCCAAGTCTTATAAAAAAATAGGGATAATATCTTCAATATTCAAAAAATTCTTCTTAAAATCAATATCATGGATGGATACGAAATTTTCATACATATCAACAACATTGGGCCAATAGAGTTCACTAAGATTATCCTCGGAGGAATCTGGCAAGGAGGAACAATGGTGATGGTCATCCCACGGCACATCATCTGGGATCATGATCTCCATGATGCTCTCATCAGTAGAAAATTTAAAAGAGAAGATATCAGAGGATGTGTCATAATCTAAAGAATGATAAACCCAATTAATTGAAGAGGAGAGAGTAGAATGTGTCTCACATGCCGAATAGATGACTTCATAGTCAAGCTCAATGGGACTGAGCAGTATGCAGTCACCAAAAATGTCAATGTTATATTCATCTAGCAATATCCATGGATCATATGGAGTAGTACAATAAGATATCATGTTGACATAGGCAACTAGATTAGAGTTGTCATGAAGGGAATGAGGAAAAGGAGGAGGAAGAGAAAATGTTCCCATGAGGGAAGAATCCTTAAGAAATCCCACCCCGATATACTGATATAGATGTGGGGTTTCTCCCATAAGAGGGATGCTTCTAGTAACTTGAGAATTAGTGGAAAATAAAGTCAGCTAATAAATGCCTACAATACCTCCCTTATGAGGGAAAGTGATCATTCTGAAATATGTCAAAATAACAACAACCATATCATAAACCCACATACAACCCTGTAGAAGGTTATAATCTAACAATCCATTGATAACTTCAACTTCTACCAACACCATCTTTCTACCTAATTCTACTTGTAATGAATTCATAATTCCACAAGGATGAAAGCCTCTTCCATCAAAAGCCTTTAGATTAGTCGGTGACTAATTTAATTGGGGAGAACCAATGGCCTTCCAGAAAGAAAGTTGTTGAGTATGGAGCATGATTGTTTAGAGGTCTTTGTTTCAGCCAAATGTATACCCTAGGAAGTTTGTACACCCCTCCATGCGAGGGGGGTGCGGGGGGTCTGATCCCCCTCGGCTGGGGGGTCTAGGGGCCAATGGTCCCCTGGGAAGGTTTCGGGGGCAGCGTCCCTGAAGCTAAAAACATATGTAAAATTTCCTAGTAAAAGTATAGTAATTTCTAGTCAATCTGGGTCGTTCATTAGGCGAATGATCTAATGGTAGAACTTATGTTTAGTTGAGGGTTTTTTTCCTAGAAGGAAACCCCTCTCTTTGTATGAGGGCATTGTATTGAGTCTGTGTAATAGATGTGTATTCTTTGAGCGAGAAGTAGAGAGGTGAGACTGTGAGAGAAAATAGAGGATATTACAGCGGATCTGTTGTAGGTTGTGTCTATTCATTTTGCTGGATAATAGAAAGGAAGGACTAGCTGTTCGGGGTGGACGTAGCCCAAACTGGGTGAACCACGTATATCTGTGTCACTCTTGTTTTATGTGTTTTCTATCTTTATATTTCCACAATATTTTATGTGTTCCATTGCTCTGTAATATATAATTTTCTAACAAAAGTGACATGATACAGGTTGAAGCGCCTTCATACACAATGGAGCAACAAATGGTCTTACTTCGAAGGATAACCTGAACCATGAAATCTAATTAGGATGGAATTCAAGATGTATAATCCTCATGGTAAACAACTACAAGGTTAGAATCCGACAAATCAATACATCCAATTGCTAAAAGTAAAGCCTTCTTTTGGGTGGGATGATTTTTCAATACCTCGAGAGTTGACATGGTTGAAGGAGCTTGAGCCAAATCTTCAACTATGTTATAATTCTGAGTACTTCTTGCGCAAGGGTTGAACGCAAATTTATGGATAACGCATTTGAGAGGATTAATTGTCAATTCAATAGGAAAACCATTTGGAGTAAGATACGATGAATATGCAGTAGAACTAGCAAGTTGATCAGTAGCCTGACTAGTCGACAGATTAGAATTATTGTAGTCTTTATTTCTAGTGGCCACCATAACGTCATTTTTTTGGCTTGGTGGAGGAAAGCATCACAACCGGGTTAGAAGAAGTGGGATCCTTAGAAATCATATTTGTCTCTTGATTCAGAAACAGATCTATCAAAACAATAAGTGCAATAGATGACTTAAGGAATTGATTTACTTTTTTCTGATGTGGACAATCACAAGTAAACTTATCCTCATTACAAATTAAGCATGGATAATGAGGTTTCTGCTTTTCTATAAAAGAATGGTTATTTTCTTTTTGCCGTGGAGGATTATATTTCCTTTTTACCTTTTCTTTTCTTCTTACTTCTTGGTGGCTGTGATTTTCTCTTTGTGGATTAAACGACATTGATCTCAGAAGTAGAAGTTACAAGAGTAGTGGAAGGAGGGTTTTGGGCAGCCACAACAAGAGTCGAACTAGATGGTTTACTCACCAATTGTTGGCGAGAAGAACTAATCACAACATCAATGACATGTGATTCTTGGAAGGTGGAGGAACAATATTGGAAGGTCGCAAAGAATTTTGCATTTTATCATAGAGCATGTTGGATCAGGTATAAATAAGATCAAGATGTTGGGCATGAGAAATTACTTGCTCTTCAACCACAACTCTGCCTTTAGTGATGTCTTCTGTTACGGATGGTAACAGAGACTTGATAAATCGTTTAGATAAAAATTGGTCAGGAATGAAGGTTTTAATAAAATGACAATGACATTGCCACTCATGAATGTGATCAAAAATATGAGTGAAATTAGATTATTTGAAATTGGTTAAAATTTTAGTTCCAGTCTCATATTGAATGGGTAATTGAAAATGTGTCAAGAATGTGGTAGCTAAGGTCCTGAAATTATTGAATGAATCTTGTGGGTTGGTCAAGTACTAGCAACCTCATTCTCTCCTTTGGACTATTATGAAAGTCAATTTCTTTGCTCCAAAAATGAACAACAAAACAAAACAAAAACACAAAAACAATAAATAAAAAAAGTAAAAGAAAAAAACCAACAATGGGGGCAATTGTTATGGTTAAAAATCATCCCTTTTTTATGTGTTTTTAATTATTTGTGTGTAGATTTTTTTTACTTTTATTTTTATATTTTATTTTTCAAGTAATTTTTTAAAATTCAATGTCAAATGAAAATTACATAGAGAAAAAATTTCTTGCTACTTGTCTGCATGATAGGAAACTAGACCAGTAACATAATTTCAAAGTATTGAGGTTGCTAACACCTCGTCTAACTAGAGTAGTTTGTAAATAGAAACTTATAAAAATAGGTTGGTTGTGTCTGACCTTAACATACATCAACATGGGAAGACAAAAACAACTACTAATGATACAAGAAAAAACAAGTGATTCACAACAACTATTGGGGTGAATCTCTAGGAATTTGTGTTGTTGGGTTAGTACCCTCATCCAAGGAGAAGGAGATGTTGGTTGATATCCTATTTATAATTGGGCATCTTACAATCTATACTGTTTCATTTTATTCCTCCAACTCTGCCCATCTAATAGAAGTCTCCTCTTGAGTTCATTTGTACTTCCCCATGCTACTTGCAATATTCAAATGATGTTTGACCTTGTTCTAGCTTCATGCCATGCTTGATGAAGTGATGGGAGAAAATGCAATACACTAACTATAGAGGGAGTTGCAACCCCATTTCATGTGAGTTGGTATAATATTAAGGGCGGGTGAGAAATGATCATTCTTGGGAACTGTCCTTGTGGAATAAGTTCCTTCGTAGCCAGATCTTGACAATGAGTTTGATTGGATTGTATAATGTCATCACTCTAATCCAAGTCAAAGGGGTGAGTTATTATGTTGAGATCAAAATTGGATAGATTTTCAAAAATTTTGTGCCTTATCTGTGGACATGAGAGAGGAAGACAGCTCTAACTTTTTCTGAGAGTTTTGAGGTATTACTTAGTTGAGATTCCTACTTCCAACTATTAAAGGCTTTGGAAGGATTTTATCCACATTGGTTTTTGTAGCATTAGGGGAAATTTTAGCCAAAAAGTGGCCTCCTAAGGAAAAATAATAAAATAAGAGTTATGAATTTTGGAGGGGAAAGAAGAAAAATACTTTTTTAATTGAACTTTTGTCTTATCTCCTTATAGGTTTATTCAAATTTCAAGTGTATACATTTGTTTGATGTGGAATTAAATTATGCATCTAACGAGTACCCATTATGCATACTATTGAGAAGACCCATATTCTAAAAATTGAATATACATTAAAAAATTGTGTTCAACACGTTTTTTTAATGTATCTTCATTTTTTATCAATGTGGGTCTTCTCAAAAGTATGCATAATGGATACTTGTTGGATTTGAAATTTAATTCCACATTTGGTGAGTGTCTACACATGAAATTTGAGTAAACCTACATGGAGATAAGCCAAAAGTACAATTAAAAAAAGTGGTTTTTTTCTTTTCCCTCCAAAATATTTATATGTACCTCTTTTTAAATTTAAAGGATTTTGATTGGTTTACACATTATGATATGGAAATTATGTGAAAATTTCATGGGTGCTTTTAGGCTGAAATTTCCTCTAATGAATATTGATAATGGTCTCGGAATATCCTTCTATAATGAGCTTTTGAAATTGTTTGTGGATAGAAATTGAGAGACCCTGCACTAGTTCCCAATTGTTAGAAACATTATTAGTGTTAAGGCCTATGTGACCTACATAAATATGTTGAATTTCTGATTAGTTCTATGAAAGCCTCCGCCATAACTAGCTTGGCCTAGATTCCGTTTAGAGGCCCTGTCAAATTTAAGTTTGATGAATTCCTCCGAAGGGGGGGACCAAAAGGAAGGATTGGAAAGGAAGAAATTAGGGAGAAATGGATTCTTCCATTAGGAATTGAGGGAGAGACTTATTTTGGTTAGAAATATTTTTTTGGGTTGATTACATTCCCAATCTTTGGAGTACCAAGGAAGAGAAGTGTTAAACACATACATGGCAGAGGCAATATGAAAGATAAACATTAGATTGCTTTTCTTATTCACAATGATACATATTTATAATACATAGGAGTGGCCCTTGGTTTCATATTCCAAGTGGTCCCTTGGACTCCTTTTGGTTGCTCAGCTTTCACACCAACCCCTAGAGGATTAGGTGTCCAACATTTCCCCCCTTAATCCGAAGGGTTATGTATGAGTCCAAGAAGAGAGATGTAATACAAAATGTGAAAAAAGTGCATGGCAGCACTAGACTGAATGTGCTATATGAAATGTTGGTATAAGGGAGGTGGTTTAAGGATGACCACCCACACTGGAATGCTTAATGTAGTTCCCAGAACGCTTCCTAGTCTAGCATGAAGCTCATGTATTCTATTATAGGAAGTGCTCTTGATGTTTTGAAGAGGGAAACCTTCAACCAATAAAGGAAGGTCTCACCCTGCATAGAAGGGAGAACCTCAACCTGAAAAGGGAGGTCCCAACTTGTGATGGTTTAAGGATGACCAACAACTCTAGAATGTTTAATGTAATTCATAAAACTCTTCCAAAATTGGCAAGAAGTTGAAGTCTTCTGCTAGAGGAAGTGTCCCCAATTCTTTGAAGAGGCATCACTGACTAAAGGCATGTTCAAGGGAATCTTTGTCTCTGGCTACAACTCTGAATTTGGTATGGCAGGTTGTGGCTCAAGCTCTCTTGGTGTGGCTTTAAAGATTGTAGATGACCATCATTTCCCCCCTATCAGATACAAGGTGAGATGATGGAGAAAACTCAACTACAAGACTTTTCAATATTTGAGAACAAATCATGTTGTATTAGTGAAATATCTTCTTAGCTATTGAAGCCCATTGCCAAGAAGCGATCCATCCAAGATGAATTTTTGTTCTTGCAGGAGGTTTGTTTCTGAAGCATCTTTCTAAAGAATGACTGGTTTTATGACAGTGCTTACATGGATGAAGATCAAAATAATGATCTTTCATGTGGTCAACTTGGTCACATTGTTGGCATTTCACAATCTGTTGTTGTTGCTGTGGAAGAGGGGCAAAATCCAAAACAACTGAAGGTGAACTGTCGTGAAGGAATCCAGCACTCTGAAACTAAATGGGATTTGAGTAATCTATAATGTGAATGGAAACCTCCTTATCATATCAAAGTTCGGTTTCGCACTTGTTATGTACAAGCTCTTCCCAAGGTTTGATGATTGGCTTGGGAAGTGTAGGCTAGACATCTAAATCTACATTCACATCTGCTCTTGAATCAACCTCAACTTTACTATTTTGATTAGCTTCTGCATATTTATGGGATTCAATTTCTGATTCAAAAGGAAAATTTTTCCCAATAGAAACAAGTTCATAATCATGACTATACTTTCGTAACTCTTCTTGATGTAGTTGTGATTCTAGCTGCAAAAAATCAATCTGCTCTTGTGCATATTGTAGACATGTCTGAATTTCTAAGAGAGAGCCTTTGCTGATTTGGAATGTGTCATCAACAATAGATTGTATGAGAGTTTTCAAAAACTCTAATACTTCACCAATTTGAGTTATTTTCTCCAATGTCAAACTTACAGTTTAAAAATTTGATTACAACTACCGATCAATGAAGAAGAAGCAGCACCCACTCACAATAAGGAGGTGAAATAAATGTACACCTACAACTTGATACTCCACTATGAGTTACAAGTTTTTAACACCCACATTATTTCACTTAATATCTCAACTAATTAATAAATCACTCAAAATCAAACCATTGATGACTATAACTACCAATTCAAGGAGAGTTTTGTTACAAGAACCAATGTAGCTCATTCCATTCCAAACACTTTCGAATATATAAATAATAAAAATTGAGGAAGAAACAAAACTAGAACACTATCTTGGTCCTAAAGTTGTCTCCCTTTGTGTGCCCATGCAAAAATGTTAGTGCCTCATAGTCGCTCTCTATTTCAACCTCAAAATATTTTTATTTTTTTATTTCAACCTCAAATATTGATAGAGTGTGGATGCTATTATTACCAAAGTATTTTGGTTTCAGAACAACCTACGAGAGGCTCTCAATCTAAACTCACATATAAATTATTGAGAAACTAGCTTCTCAATAAGGATAATTACATTGGCATAATGTAAAGCAAGAGTAAATGGCGGTGCATGAATTAGCTTCTTACATTTAGAACCAAATTGTGCCCTTGTATTTGGAAATTTGTTATAGATAGGACGAGAGTGCAGATACCTTATAGGTCCACTTGCAGGCAAGCCTTTAGTTTGAGAAACATGCCTTTTGTGTTCTAATGTTGATGCCGAGGTCATCATTGTATCACAATATCTCAATTCTATGTTACAAGGCTTCGAGGCTACAACGCTTTTGGCATACAAACTCTGATTCTTCAGTGGATGATGGGCACTTAAATTCAAGCATTCCACATATCCAATAGTCATGACATTAATGCACCAATCTAATCAAGATTTTACATGTATGGAGGATTTTGCATGTATGTGATCAATGTTGGTTTGTGCGGATATCTAGCTTGCAAAAATATCCTTTCTCAAGAGCACTTGCACATCTCATCTAAGGCACTTCAGGTCTTTGAGCTTCTTTATATTCAAGTAACCAACAACGACGAGACAATCAAATGCGAGGCCTCCCTTGACTACGAAGGCATACAAAATGTATGTTCATCACCTACCTAGTGCGCCACATGTTGGGCCAATACGCCAACATATCAAACACAGCGGAGATACATAGTATAATTGTTTGAGAATCAGAGATATGGGAAGACTGGTGGTATTGGAAGACTAGTGGCTTACGAGGAAGGTGGTATGGGATATACCATTCAACAGTCTGATGTAAGTTAGCTTCCACCTGGGAGTAGAAATACAACCAAGAGGAAGGTGTTATATGTTATGACAGGCTTGTGGTGAGGAGCGATGTGAGGAGCAGATACAAGGGTGACATATGACATATATATCACAATAATGCTATTAACATAATCAACGTAATAACACACTGATAATACCACATTGATACTCAGCGTTTACAAGCAGTGTGGGGTGGAATGGGTCGGATATATGTGCAGAGTAGGGGCCGAGCCGAGCAGCTTCCAGTGTGGGAGGAGCAGCACAGCGTGGGAGGTGTGGAGTGGCTTTTATAGGCAGTAACATTGCCAACAACATTTACAGGAAATAATGATGCCTTGTTATTCACACTTGTCCATGAGACGTTGCAAGCCTGGCTCTAATGTTGATGAGCTCCTCACAACAATAGCTTCTAACACACCTGGTACTAGTAGCAAAGATTATATACCAATAGGGCCGAATGATAATAAATAGCGCCCCTTCTAGTATCAGAGTAGTGTTATACGATATAACAACATAAACGGTGTACTCTGCTCCACTCTTTTGCAGTCATTCAATTCATAAAATTGTTGTAGTGGTTGCTGTCTAGTGGGGATTGGTGGTGAACGGCAATCACAGACAAGGTCATAGATGCCTGCTCCAACACCAAGGAAGCTGAGGCTACATTCCCACTAGTAGTTGTGCCTCCCCGCACTCTCAACCATACGCAACGTTAAGAAATCCTCTCAACAGATAATAGAGAGGTACTACTCTCGTATGACACTCAACTTCCATACCAACAAGATAATTGTTGAGGAAGTTTCCATTATTCCCTCCAAACGTCTCAGAAACAAAATCACCTCATTTGATGAAATGTATTCAAAAAGGGGTCGATGAGAGGAATCTAGATAAAGCTTGAAGCTTTAACGAAGAGAGGTTTGGTTCATTGATGAGAGGTTGAGGAATTCGTGCTGGCAGAAGGAAGATGTGTCAGGCTGTAGAAATGCAAAACATGGGTAGAAAATCGTGACTACAATATAACTGACATGTTTCACTGTGAGGTAAATGTAACCTTTCTGCAGGAAGGATAGTGCAAAAGGTAGAAAGGACAACTAAAATAGTGGACAATGGAAAAGCATCCAGTTTGAAGAAGACCACACAACTAATGGTGGGAGAAGGCCGCACATCATGGTTCTAATACCATGTTAAACACATACATGGTGGAGGAAATATGAAAGATAAACATTAGATTTCTTTTCTTATTCACAATGATACATATTTATAATACATAGGAGTGACCCTTGGTTTCATATTCCAAGTGGTCCCTTGGACTCCTTTGGTTGTTCAGCTTCCGCACCAACCCTTAGAGGATTAGGTGTCCAACAAGAAGAAATTGTTTCCCTTATTTTATTTAGGATGGATTCAAAAATAAAGTCTATGGAGGCATTGATATTCTTAAATTTTTGTCTATTTGTTCCTTCCAAATATCCCATAGGATGAATCCTAGGATGCGTTTCCATGCTCCATTGACAATGGGATTAGTAAAAGGAGATTCACGCCATAATTGTAGAGAAGAGCCAACATTATTTTGTATTCAGGTTAGTTTGTCGAAAGATCATAGCAAGGTGGTCCTAGATAGAAGCAGATAAGTTGTAGCTTTTGAGAGTATGACTGACATTTTATGAATTGGAGACACAAAGAAGAAAAATTGAGGGGCCCTGAAAACCATGACTTTGAAGCTTGTCCCATGCCAAATTTTTATTCCATAATAGAAGCCACAGAAAAAGAGTGATCTTAGGCCAGTGTTTGATATTCCATATTTTATGCCATTTTCCTTGATCATCCTCATTGTTTTTTCTTGTGAGAATACTATGATGAGCCCCAAAATTGGTAACTTGTTGGGCTCATTTGGCCTAATTATCCTTGTTCTGTCCTTGTTCAATCCTTCATTTTTCATAGCTTATGCATTATTTTCAGTATGTTTATGTCATTTGTACGAATAAGGGTAGTCACTCTTCCTAGGTGGCTAACACGTGCTCCTTTCAGGTTTTTTGACACATGTTGGAGTAAAACCGAGCAATCATGGGCTAGAAGACAGCCAAGCCTGAGGTCAGGATTCATAGGGGGGTTGTCTATGGCTTTAAATAACCCTTCCTCGGGATCTTCACCCCCAATTCTGAGCTCCAAAGGCCACCAAAACCGGATCTAGAAGGCAGCGAAGCAGATTTTGGAAGGGACTGTCTAACTCACAGTTTGGATAGCCGAGTCCCATACATTTAGGAGGCCAGCTAAGGCCCTCATGATGTATAAATGTTGAGGCCTCAGCCTTCATAAGGGACTTTTGAAACCATTGCATATTTTGCACTACAGTGCTGTTAGCTTTACTTTGTTCTCTTGTAGCCATTTTTGGCATAACTCTTGACTTCTGACTATTTTTTTATAATGAGAAGCAATCCGATTTTATATGAACTCTGAGTTTTCTATCGGAGCCATAGCTCTTAGGGTTAGGCACAACCTGAGAGCCTAGGGCCTCCTTTCTATACTGTTACATTTCCTTTATGCATCGTTGTTTCCCTTTATGCATTTGAAATGTATTTCTGTTAGGCAGATTTAGTTGTGTTGATTGAATAGATCATTGTTTATGAATAGAATTGCTTCAGGTGTTTTGGTAAGATAATAACAGAAAAATCTACAAAGAAAAGGGACAACCACACTCTAGGTTTCACCTCATCCTTATTGGATCAGGGGCTGGAATTGAAGAAATAGTGTTGCCCCAACAAAAACAGTAGTTTGCTTGACCATGCAATCCTTAGCGTATTGTTTTCCTTTGCAGAAATTAGTTATGGGTTTAGATCTCTGAAATGTTTCTTTGCATAGTTGATGTACATGTTTTTCTTTCCAAATAAATTTGTTGTTCATTCATGTTATTGATAGTTAGACTAGATTAGCTAGGACTTTGATCATTTGCAAGGCTTTGTTGATTCAGTTGAATGTACAGCGTTCAGCGCATCTTCACCACTCTTTCATCCACCTAACTTCATCTGAGCCACCTGTTCCATCTCCTAGCTAGGTTCCTTGTCTCCCATCTATCCTTTTTCCCACGTAACCTGACCTACTTGCTCAAGCATTGCCTTAGCCTTCTTTAAGCCAAGTCAGCCTTCTACACCTTCTCACTACTCCACCCACCAGTCTTTGGGTTACTCCAGACCCCTATCCTACCTCCTTATCCATCCATGCATCTTCCCTCACTCACCCATCCTCTAAAATCCACTTTTTAAACATCCTATAGAAATTTCTGAAGATCCTGTAGACATCTCTAAACATCCTGTAGAATCCCTACAGACTTCCTGTAGAAGCTCACAAATGAGGTTTCTTGATAGCCAAACTTTGTGAAACTCTCTAGAAGGGTGTTGGGAACTCCTTAGACCCTCTCTGAACCTTCCCAACCTTTTCCAAGCATTCCTCCTCCTTGATCCACCCCTGCACAGTAAAGAACAGTGAAAGCATATGCATGATGAAACTGACAACTTAATCAAAATTACAAAAAGATGTTTTCTTAGAACACATGTATTTTACCTTCATAGAAGCAATGGCATCTCTTTCAGTAGTTTGCATGCTCATCTTTGCATCAGTAGGACTAGCTAGTAGAATTAGGGTTTGCTAGGGTTTGCGTTTTCCTCCAAATTTTCAATCTCTTTTCACAAATAGATTAGCTTTCTTCGAGTTAGCTTTCATTCATCAATTACAAAGCTTCTTCTAAGAACTCATAGAAGTTGGCTTAAGCTCCTAGTGGACTTGCGTTAGCTGACCAAGTGACAGCTGCGACAAGAGCTAGTAATTGTGCATACAACACCGTCGCTTCCAAGTTTGTTACGAACAACCGGGTTGATAAAAGTAAAGAAGGGAGTCCCAGGAGTTGTAGCATTATTGTTGCAATACTGGAGCCCACCATCTTTTTGGTGTCGTTTCCAGGGAAGCGTCAGAGTATTGGCGATTGTTTCTTTTCTTCTATTTTCTCCTACAACCTTCTGCTAAGTATTTTATTTCATTTCCATTCTGCAATTTCATTTCCGCAAAAGTAGAATAGACATTTCCTGCTTTCATAGATTAGCATTTCAATTCCGCAATTTCAATTCTGCAAGCATAGATTAGCATTTCAATTCCGCAATTTAAATTCTGCAAGCGTAGCTTAGCATTTCAATTCCGCAATTTCAATTCTGAAAGCATAGCTTAGCACTTCATTCCTGCAATTTCATTTGAGAAAAATAGAATAGTCCTTTCCTACTTTCATTTCAATTCCGTATTTTCATTTCAGCAAGATAGTTAGTTGCAGTTCAATCTATTTTAGTTTTGCAGGTACCAGTAGAAAAAAAGCAAAAGCAATCAAAAGTCTTTCCATTTCATGCCTCTTAGGAACAGAGATAAAACCGGAAAATTCTTACCCAACACCCCCACCACATCACTGATTCAACCTTCTCTCTTCTCTGGTGACAGTGAGCCAGAAGAACCTATAGGTGAACCTCCTGAGATATACGAAGATCCTATAACAGAAGAAGAGTTAGAGAACACTCCATCTGCAGCCATGGCTGAAAACCGAAATGGTAGAAGAAAATATGGGAGAATAGAAGGTGCCTTTCCCATCCGAGAGACCAATGGAGACATGAAAATGAAAAACATAAGTCCCTCTGCTCTACCTCACTTCCATGGATTGACTACTAAAGACCCTGATACCTTCCTGTTTGAGTTTGTTGTCCTTTGTCGAACTTATGACTATGATGAGGATGAGAAAAAGTTGAAACTCTTTCCCTTTACCCTCAAGGATGTGGCATTACGCTGGTTCATGGGGTTACCTGGAAACAGTATCACCACTTGGGCTCAGATGCAGCAAGCTTTCAATACCAAGTACCGGGACTACTGTAGATCCAAGGAAACTAAGGGAGAAATCTTTCGAATGACTATGGGAAGCGATGAATCTTTAGAAGACCAGGAAGAAAAGTTCCAAATCAGTTATAAAAGGGCCAGGTGCACACTTGACCAGGAATCCCTGAAGATGGTTCTGCTCCGAGGAGTCCCTGAAGACCTTCTGGACACCCTTAACATGCTGCTGGAGGAGACATCTACCAACTACCTTATGAGGACATATGGACCGTGTTTAGAAACCATTCTAGGGTGGCTCGGAAGAGAGGTAGAGGGAATCATCTTTCAGCTAGTGCCTCTTTCTCCAAGCATGAGTTTGCTAACCAGATGGAAGACCTCAAGAGTGAAATGAGACAGACTATTACCATGCAACTTGATACCTTCCGAATTCAGCAAAAGAAAGAAGAAGCTGAGAGGGATTTGGCCATTTTTTGTCCTAGATGCACGAGGAAGCATCCCAAGAATGAGTGACCATTGCACTCAGTAGAGGTATGTTTTGTTTGTGAGGAAGATGACCCCACCAACCAATTCCCTACCTCGCTTGGATTTAAAGCCATGTACCTAGGGACTGAGGTGGCTACTGAACCTCTCTACTTCCTCAACCAAAGGAGGCCACATGGACCCAGACCTTACCAGTAGGGGATGCAAGGAACATCCAAAGCTTAGTATAACCCCAACCAATCCGCTCATATACCTTCTTGGGGCCCCCCTGCTCATCCTTCCTGATCCGCACCTCCTCCGTGGTCTTATCCATCTCCATACCATACTTAATCTCCTTATAACTCGTTTCACTCTCATGCCCAGCCACAACCTCACTGGAATGCACCTCAACTGGGGTGGAGGCCCCAATACAACACTCCTCCCACCATTCTGCCTCCACCACCGGCTCAACCACAACCATTACCTCCTGCTCAACTGAACCCGAACCCCAACAACAGACAGGCCCAACAGGTATATACTGGGGAGACAACATGCCCTACCTATGGTGTGGAGATCCAGGAGATCAACTTGCGATCTGGGAAGGTCCTTCCAGAGCGCCAACCTCCTTGCGTAGAGGAAGAGGAAGAGAAACAGGAAAGTGAACCCCAAGCCATTCCACCCTTTCCTGAGCGACTCACAGTAACCACACAACCCAACCCAGAATAGGATGAGATTCTTGGAGAACTCAAGCAGTTGTGTGTGAAAATACCACTTATCCAGGCCATAAAAGATGTACCAATATACAACAAATTGATTAAGGAGAAGTGTTTCAGGCACCCAGGCAGGCGAAAGAAAGATGCCTCAACCATCAATGTCATAGGACAACTGTCTAATCTCATGTTGGGGCAAGTAATTTGTCCAAAGTATTTGGACCCTCGGAGTCCTGTAGTTGATGTCCACATCAATGGCACCATCATACCCCACAGTTTGATTGATCTAGGGGCTGCCATTAATGTGATGACTAGGGACACCATGCTTATGCTCAACCTTCAAAGTTCCTTAAGGAAGACCTCGACAGTGTTGCAATTGGCAGACTGCTCCACCGTGACTCCCGAAGGGATTGTGGAAGATGTCTTGGTCTCTATTGACTCCTGGGAGTACCCTGCAGACTTTTTGGTCCTTCAGCCAAAGGAAAAACTCATAGGATATCCCCTCATTTTGGGAAGGCCTTGGCTGGCTACTGTGGATACTTACATCAGCTGTCAAGCAGGAAGCATGACCATCAAAAATGGGCCTATGTCCAAACAGCTGGTCCTATACCCTCCTGCCCAACCTCTGCTAGAACATGACTTACCCCTCTGGTTGGAAGAAGGAAAAGAGGATGAGGTCTACTCTGCACCATTATGCACAGTAAAGGCCACTAGGGGAGGCCCTCAAACCGAGGATGATTTGATTAAGAACTTAACCCAAAATCCTCCCCCTAGTGCTCTATCCTTGGAAGAGTTGGTGGAAGATACCCAAGCCAATGCTTTAGTGGACCTATGTGTGACTCATCCGACCACTCCTAGAGTTAAGAATGTGGATTTTGGCCCTGAGAGGACTTTAAATATCAACTCCTCTCCCTCTCCCTCTTAGGAAAAGGATCTATGTAGCCTCTTGACCCGCCATTTGGAGGATTTTTCCTGGAGCTACAAGGAAATGAAGGGAATCCATCCCTCGATCTATACCCATCATATATACATTAAGGAGGACTGTAAACCAGTCAGGCAACCTCAGAGGAGAATGAATCTAGCCCTCAAGGACATTGTTAAAGAAGAAGTGCAAAAATTGTTGGATGTAGGATTCATCTACCCCATCTCGGATA
>APFE031407578.1:26904-75264 GCA_000404065.3 Pinus taeda
TGGCATAACTCTTGACTTATGACTATTTTTTGATAATGAGAAGCAGTCTGATTTTATATCAACTCTGAGTTTTCTATAGGAGCCATAGCTCTCAGGGTTGGGCCCAACCTGAGATCCTAGGGATTCCTTTTTGTACTGTTATCTTTCCTTTATGCATCGTCGTTTTCCTTTTATGCATTTGAAACGTATTTCTGTTAGGCAGATTTAGTTGTGTTGATTGAATAGGTCACTGTTTATGAATAGAATTGCTTCAAATGTTTAAAATAGATTGGTAGGATAATAACAGGAAAAAAAACTCCAAGAAAAGGGTCAACAACACTTTTGGTTTCACCTCATCCTTATTGGATCAGGGGCTGGAATTGAAGTAACCGTGTTGTCCCAAAAAAAACACTAGTTTGCCTTACCATACAATCCTTAGTGTACTGTTTTCATTTGCAGAAGTTAGTTATGGGTTCAGATCTCTGAAATGTTTCATTGCATAGTGATGTACATGGTTTTTCTTTCCAAATAAAGTTGTTGTTCATTCATTTTATTGTTAGTTAGATTAGATTAGCTAGTACTTTGATTATTTGTATGACTTTTTTTATTCGATTGAATGTACACTGTGCAGAGCATCTCTACCACTCTTTCATCCACCTAAGCTTCATCAGAGCCAACTGTTCCATCTCCTAGCTAGGTTCCTCGTCTCACATATGTCCTTTTGCCCACGTAACCCTACCTTTTTGTGCAATCATTGGTTCAGCCTTCTTTGAGCCAAGTCAGCCTTCTACACCTTCTCACCACTCCATCCACCAGTCCCTGGGTCACTCCAGGCCCCTATCCTACCTCCATATCCATTCATGCATCTTCCCTCACTCACCCATCCTCTAAAATCCAATTTTTAAACATCCTGTAGAAATTTCTGAACATCCTGTAGAAATTCCTGAACATCCTGTAGAACCCCTTCAGACTTCCTAAAGAAGCTCATAAATGAGGTTTCTTGACAGCCAAACTTTGTGAAACTCTCTGGAAGGGTGTTAGGGACTCCTTAGACCCTCTCTGAACCTTCCCAACCTTTTCCAAGCATTTCTGCTCCTTGATCCACCCCTGCACAGTAAAGAACTGTGAAAGCATATCCATGATGAAACTGACAACTTAATCAAAAATACAAAAATATGTTTTCTTACGACAGAGGTAGTCTAGACACATGTATTTTACCTTCATAGAAGTAATGGCATCTATTTCAGTAGTTTGCATCCTCATCTTTGCATCAGTAGGACTAGCTGGTAGAATTAGGGTTTGCTAGGGTTTGCGCTTTCCTTCAGTTTTTCAATCTCTTTTGGCAAATACATTAGCTTTCTTTGAGTTAGCTTTCATCCATCAATTAAAAAGCTTCTTCTAAGAGCTCATAGAAGTTGGCTTAAGCTCCTAGCGGACTTGTGCCAGCTGACCAAGTGATAGCTGCAACAAGAGCTAATACTTGTGCATACAACACCGTCACTTCCAAGTTTGTTACGAACTACCAGGTTGATAAAAGTAAAGAAGGTAGTCTCAGGAGTTGTAGCATTATTGTTGCAATACTGGAGCCCACCAGATGCTACCAGATTTCTTCACCTACACTGTGTGGAATTTTCCTGTCTCCTAATCTCTTGGGATTCCCTACAATCCAAACCCTTATCACTAGGTCCTAAACTAAGACACACTCTCTTGGCTTTACCACATATCCCAAACCCCATATTACTAGGCCCAACAGAGAGCAAGCCACCTCTTGGCTTTTTCATATATCCTGTCATTCACCAGCAAGGATTCTGAGGCCCACCGAGGTAACACAATCTTGGCTTTACTGCAACCCATAGTCTGGCTCAGAGGTCACTAGGCTAGTGGCTTTACTGTAATCCACAGTCTGGTTCAAGAACCACTAGGCCATGTGCTCTATATTTTGGAGATCCACCCCACTCAGCTTCGAATCCATCCAGACATCCATCTCAACCAAAACATGAGAACCCCATCACACCACAGCTATCTAGAAATGGAAAGGCTAGGCTGAAAACATTGTTATGCCTAGAAAAACCCATGCCACAATAGCAAAAGAACCACATGTAATACCATGCATGTGAAATTTAGCAAGGAAAATACACATGCAAATTGATACCTGCAATGAATCTTGTTGTAGCTGCTTGATCCTGCTTTTCTCTTCTTTATCATTGCTTCCTCTTGTCCTCTTTGCCTTTCTTGTCCAATGCTAAATTTATCCAAGAAAACTCTAAGTGTCCAAGAGTAAGAGAGAGAGAGAATAAAAAAAGTGCCCCAAAACTTAGCGAACAAAAGGTTACCAACATGTCCTTAAAATCTTTTTTTATGAATGAGGCCTCTATTTTCTTCATTTTCCATTATTTTCCTTCAATTTCCTCCTCACATGCAATCTGCGGCCTTTAACCTCCCTTTTCTCCTAATTTCCAATATTTTTATAAATAAATGTGTCAAAAATTCCATTTTTCCTTTCCAAAGATTTAGCCATTTCCTTTTCCAATTTCCTTAGACATAAACAACCAAACAAACACCCACACTATGATGTCTTGCCCTACATTCAGCTTGGAATAAGTGTCCCATCAACCTTGGTTATTATTTTTTTTGTTATTAACTTTTATTACATGGAATTTTCACCAAGGTTGTTGCAAAGGAGATATTTGATTCCTAAGAGACCTAATGACAAGTATAAATATGAAACTAATGGATGATTTTAGATATAAGAGAAATCAAGGATCATTTATTATTTTAAAGAGGCTAGACGTGGCCTAGCTCATGAATCAAAGGAGACGTAGAAGTGAGATGGAAGATGGGATAGCTAGAGAACAAGTCTTTTGTTGTTTTTGTAATCCAAAGGAGGTTACATCCAAGGAAGAAGGTTGTGTTCCAGTGTTGGATCTATAAGAGGGTCTGACACTAAATTGTGGTCGGTTGCAATTGTATTTTTGCAGGTTGAGAAGGAATTGAAGCCTAGTTAGGTGTTGTGGCCACTGTGGAGTACTAAAGAAGGTATGTTTTTGGTGATTATTTTAGCTTCTTTTCATTAGAACTTACAAACCATTTGCATCATGAACTAGGAAGATAATGGGAAATCATGATAAAATCTATAAATATCTATATGCAACATGAAAATGCTAATGATCACTATTTCTTATGCAGGAAAAGGCAAAAACGAAATACTGTCGCCCCAAAGAAAATGACAAGGCCAAGTTAACCATTGTCCCTTTGGTAGGGAACCATATGCAAACAAGGAAAACTGAATTGAAGCATATCAGCCAGGGAAAGGAAATGGAGATATCGGCTCGGTGCAAGAAAGTAAAGGGATAACTGAGAGTCAACAGCTTGGCGAATCCCTCAGGATCCTTTGATCCTGAGGGATCGCTGCTTTAACTATTTTTGCACCTAGACATCTCCGTCTTTGCCATTATAAAAAGGGACAGCACCGTTAGCCTGGGGGGAGTCTGTTATGTGTCTATGGAACTGTTCTTAAGTTTGAGACTTTGATCATCGACTCTCATTGAGAAGTGATCCACTGTAATTCTGTTTTATGCATTAATACAAACTTGGTTTCTATTTCATATTTGATTCTGGAATAACCTCAAGCGGTGTACCCCTAGAGGCTAAGGGCCCAGCCTTGGTGGAACACTTGCTCCTGTACTATTACTCTTGGTTTATGTGTGGCTTTGTTTATCAGCTCTATTTGGTAATCTGATATGTTCTGTTATTTTATATCACAGCTCTGTTACGTTTGATTTACTGAGTAATAACATTTCTGAACCGGAACCATTAGATTAACTTTGCAACGTATTACTATTCCTTTAAGCACTGATATAATATTGTTGGTCTTTACAGAATTCTGTTGTTGTTCCATTACAGAGTATCTACGTTATGCACTTATCCTTTGGTATTAGTGAATTCATCTTAGAGATTATATTTCCTTGCGATTGTTGAATCTATTAACGTTGTCGTTCCATTGCAAAATACAATCGTATTCTTTATAACTAAAATTAATAACTGGATTACCAAGATCAGATTACTATTAAGGTGTGCCATGTGTTAATTTGCTATGCATATATATTTGGCTTTCAAGCATTGTTCTATAGTCCATTATTAATCAGTGATGTTCTATTTCCATGTGCTACTCAATTCATCCTTAATAGTAGGGGATTGCCATTTGATTTCTGCAGGATATGACTGATAGCATTTATTCTTGTAGACTAAGGTGTTGTTGCTTATTACGTTTAGTTGTTGTTCAATTTCTTATTTGTTGTTCCATTTCCTATTGTTTGCATTATTATTGTTTTGGTGTGCAGAACGATCTGAGACTGTAGTGGGCATTGACATTTGTTGTCTGGTCCCCAGAATCGACGACCTGTTCCTTGATTATTTTTTGTTACATCAGTTTCTAAAGGGATGAGTTATTGTTACTGGACCCTTGACTGATATATTTCTTATTTTTCTGAATGTATGATTTAGCCTTTAAAAATAGTTTTCTATAAGTAGATTTTCTTTCAAGCATCCATTTACTCTTGTATTTTCTTGAGCACTATACTACTAGCATTACTCTAGCAAATGTGAGCCTCAGAATGAGACACTCTTTGAAATAAAAAAACGTTCCTGGATTGACAACTTAATGTGAGGTAATTAGAGGTGAAAGAGACCCATTTTACCACTCGACATTTTGGCACCGTTGCTGGGGAAAGGGTGTAGCCATTTGTCTCTTTTTAGAGTAGTGTAAGATCCTGCGAGGGAAGAATTGGGTTTTAAAAACGGAAGGTAAGAACCTACATGTGGAGCATGTAACAGCCCTACTCCTCTGCTCACTTTCCTGCAGATTTGTCGTTGTTGTGATTGGGTAAAACCTAGTAGTTGATTTGTGTGTGTATGACTAAGCAAAAAAAGCCAGAAAAGAATTTCAAACCTCTACCCAAGCCCGAAAAAGCTAAGGGGATGATGACCCTTGAAAAATCAACCTTTATAGACGAAATCATCAAGAAAGAAGAATCTCAGCCTTCAGTAGGACCCAGAAAAGTTATTTCTAGATAGCCTACTAGTTCCCTTCAGGCCACAGGATCACCATCTATAGCCTCTGCTGAAGTGCATAGTCAAACCGAAGAACAGGATTTTCAAGAAATTGAAAATTCTAGCCCAGAACTATTGCAAGAAGGGAACTTTAGCAACCTTTGTGAACGAAGAGGAGAGACAGGAGAAACTGAAGAACTAAGGTCTCCCCTTGGGGAAATTCAACCATTAAGCAGCCCAGATAAGGGAAGTGCTGCAAAAATCATTTATAACGAAGCTAAATAAATTCAATCTCCTCAAATATTAGGCACTCTCATTATCCCAGATAAAGGAAGCATTATTAAAACCATTCCTGTTAAAGACATTTCCTCTCAACCTAGGAATACCCTCCTAGATATCCCAGAAGGTTATTGGCATATATTCGATCAAATGGCCCAGAATCAGCCTAACACTCAAACCTCTACTCTATAATACCCTATCGTGGATACTGCAGCAAATGTGCCTATGAAACCAATTCCTCTTTAACATATCCCTACATTCCACGGTCTTACATCAGAGGATCCGGATGCATTCCTATTTGAGTTCCATGTGCTGTGCAGGGGATATGACTATACCACCGATCCCCAGAAACCGATATTATTTCCTTCTACATTAAAAGGAGTTGCTTTAAGGTGGTTCATGGGATTAGGTGGCGGTGTTATAAATAACTAGGATAAAATGAAAGAGTCTTTTCTAAAAAAATATCAGGACTATTGCAGGTCTAGAGAACTAAAAGAAGAAATATTTCAGATGGTAGCTAGACCAAATGAGACATTAGAGGAGTATGTGGAACGTTTTCAGTATAATCTTCAAAGATCTCCTTATGCATCACTACCTTTACCTGATAATGTGTTAAAAATAGCATTAATTAGGGGAATGAAGGAACAATGGATGGAAACATTAAACATTATGGGAAAATGAGATATTTATCAGGAAAAATTTGCTGACATTATTGATTTATGTATCAGGAGCTCGAGAGGCAGTACAAGACTAAAACCGGCAGAACATGATCAATTTGTAAGAGATAATAGAATTCCGGCAGAAGAAGTGCTGCGTGCAGAAATTGGAAATTTATTGGAAAATTTTAAAACTAATATACTAGGGACACTAACAACACAACTTGATATTATGTAGGCCAAACAAAAGCAAGTGGAGGCAGAACAAAATTTGGCAATCTTCTGTCCCCGATGCAGAAAGAAACATAGCCATAAGGAGTGTCCACTAGATGCAGTTCAAACATGCGCCATCTGCACAAAAGACCACCTTACAGAAAGTTGTCCCTCACTTCCTGGATTAAAAGCAGTATACAAGGAAGCAGAAGAGGAGCCAGAGTCGGTGTATCTGCTCAATCAGTGTCATCAGTGGCAGCCGTGACAGTCTGGTATGTTTTCGGACCCAACTTCTTCTTTTTAGCCTCCACGGTATCATTCTCAACAATATAATATGTGGCAAAATCAACCTTTCCCGAATTGGTCACAACAGTCATTTCCTTCATCAACCCCGTGGTTGAATCAAGCAAGCCAATCCAATTGGTGGAATTTTCCCTATGCCCCACCATATTGGAAAAGTAATGCATACCCAGCACAATGGACCCCTCCTACTTCACAAAATCAAGCCTGGCAGACAAACTGGAAAAGACCGATGCATCAGCCAGTAGGAACCATTCCGCTCCCTCAACCTACACTACCAGCCTTACAACAAAACCCCCAGACTAACCTGAGACCGCAGCTCCCAGCCCAACCCAACCCTAATCCAAATAACATACCAGTCCAATCTGTCCAAATAGTAGAAATGCCAGAAATAGGAGTTGATCTGAGGGAGTGTAATGATCTTCAGCTAAGATCTAGGAGTATTGCTGAAACAGAGGGAAATAAGACAGTTCATGTTGAAAATCAGTTACCTAGAGAACAATCGCCACAAGAAGAGGATGCTAATAAACAACAAATTCATAATCAAGCAACCACATCCTCTCCCCCATTCCCAGAACGATTAATAATACCTTGACCTACACAATATCCTGATTTTGACATTCTGGGAGAATTAAAAAACTTGTACATAAAAATTCCATTCCTCCAAGCCATTCAATACATCCTGATATATGCAAAGACTATCAAAGAATTATGTGTAAAGAAATCAAGGACGAATATAACAAATAATCCAAGAGTCCAAGTAGTTGGTACTCTATCTAACTTATTATCAGGAAAAGAAACACCCATTAAATACGAAGACCCGGGAAATCAAGTAGTAACCATACAAATTTATGGTCAAACCTTCTCCAATGCCTTAGTTGATCTAGGAGCTACAATCAATATCTTAATAACTACTACTTGCCAAAAGCTAGGCATTACATTTGTAGAACCCACCTCTACTTTACTAGAACTGGCTAACCGATCTGTGGTTAGGCCAAAAGGCACACTACATGATGCCATGGTATCTGTTGACTCCTGGGAATATCCGACCGATTTTCTGATAATAAATCCCAAAAACCGACTTGATGGACATCCATTGATTTTAGGTAGACCTTGGCTTGCAACTTCCGATGCTTATATTGGCTGCAAACAAGGCAATATGACCATAACCAGAGGGACAAATATCAAGAATTTGGCTTTATACCCTCCAGCGCAGCCAAGTGTCATGATAATGAAAAATAATAAGCACCCTGTATCATACCTTACTGATAACATTAGATCTCCATTAACTATACAAGAGGCACTTTATTTCAAAGATCAAACAGAGGATGATGCCATTAATAATTTTATTAGTCAGACTGAACTCAGCTCCCACACACAATTTCACATGATAGAGGCAGCATTCGATAATGAATTAGAAGAAGATCCTCTTAAAGAAACACATGACCAAACAATACCTATTACCTCTGTTGCAAATAGAAAAATTGTGGAAATTGAACCGGGAAAGACCTTAAACATTAATTCCAACCTCACCTCTGAACAAGAAAGGAAGCTCATCCAATTATTAAGGAGATATAAAGAAGCATTTGCATAAGACTACCCTGATATGAAAGGAATTGATCCCCAATTATGCACACACCGCATTTACATAGAAAACGATGCGAGACCTGTTCGCCAACCTAAAATGAGACTTAATCCTCATCTAAAAGATGTGGTAAAAGTTGCACTTCAAAAACTTTTAGATGTCAACTTCATCTACCCTATCTACGATAGTAAATGGGTCTCTCCATTTGTGGTGGTACCAAAAAAGAATGGGAAGTGGAGAATTTGTGTGGACTACAGAGAGCTAAATAAGGCAACACAAAAAGACCACTTCCCTCTCCATTCATTGATCAAGTATTAGACACTTTGGTAGGAAAGAAATTCTTTTCCTTCCTAGATGGCTTCAGTGGATATAATCAGATCCAGATTGCTCCTGAAGACCAAGACAAAACTACTTTTACTTTTCCTTGGGGAACATTTGCCTACAGAGTTCTACCTTTTGGATTATGCAATGCTCCTACCACATTCCAAAGGGCTATCCTCGGTATTTTTGAAAACTTAATAAATGAAGGACTTGAAGTATATATGGATGACTTTACACTGTATAGAGATGAGTTTGATCCAGCATTGGACACACTGGAAAATGTCCTACAACGCTACATTGCTACCAGGCTTTCTTTAAGCCATGAAAAATGTTATATGATGATGAACGAAGGACTTATCCTAGGACATTATATTTCAGCAACTGGCATTCAGGTAGACCCAGCCAAAATCCAAATAATTTTGCTAATTCCTACTCCTACTACTCAAACGGAGGTACATAGTTTTCTTGGATTTTCTGGTTATTATAGGAGGTTTATAGAACATTTTTCGCATATTGTTGCACCTCTATATGCACTAACAGGGAATGTTGACTTTCTTTGGATAGAAAAATGTGAACATGCTTTCCAGGATCTGAAGAAACTTGTGTCCACAGCTTCAGTCCTTCGAGGACCAAATTGGGATTTTCCATTCCAAATATCATCAGATGCCTCAGATACAGCCATTGGAGCAGTCCTTGGGCAGGAGGATGATAAAAAACCATACGCAATTTATTATATTAGCAAAAATTTATCCCCTGCTAAATTGAATTATACTGTTACTGAAAAATAATTTCTAGTTGTAATGCATGTTGTCAATAAGTTCAGAAACTACATTACTAGATATCATGTTATCTTGTATACAGATCATTCTGCCATAAAATATTTAGCAAACAAGCCTATCGCAAATGGCATAATAACTAGATGGCTGATTTTATGCAGGAATTTGATATTAGAATCAAGGATCGACTTGGAAAGGAAAATCCTGTAGCTGACTTTCTCTCGCGAATGCTAAAGCCAATTGACGCAGCAGCAGTTGAGGATCAATTTCCAGATAAGCATTTGTTTGTTGTTGCTGTTAAAACGCCCTGGTATGCTGATGTAGCCAATTACCTAGCAGTAGGTAAATTACTAAAACATCTAACCCCTAATGAGTGGAAACAGATTGTTCAGCGGAGTGTTCGATTTTCCTGGATTGGGGGCTACCTGTTTCATACGGGAGCAGATACGCACATCAGGAGATGTGTCTGGGAGGATGAAATTTTTGATATTCTGAAAGCTTGTCACACCGGACCATGTGGTGGACACTTTGCTAGTAAGAGGACTGGACATAAGGTGCTACAAACAGGGTATTATTGGCCCACAATTTTCAAAGATGCAAAGAAATTTGTCCAAGCCTGTGATAATTGCCAGAGAGCAGGATGCCCTGGTCAGTCCGATGAAATTCCCCTGAACCCACAGCTAGTCATTGAACCATTCGAGTGATGGGCCCTCGATTTCGTTGGACCATTTTATCCCATCCTCGAACCAGAAAACATATATTTTGGTGGCAACAGAGTATGTCACCAAATGGGTTGAAGCAGAGGCATTGCCGAGAGCTACTGAGGATTCTGTCATGCAATTCCTATTTCATATATTTGTGTGTTATGGCCTTCTAAGAGATATAATTACAGATGGTGGACCATAGTTTATTGGTAACAAAATAGCTGCAACACTCAAAAACTATCATATCCAGCATAAAATCACTACTCCATACCACCCACAGGCAAATGTTCAAGTAGAAAGCAGTAACAAAATAATAGAAGCAATCCTAACAAAAACCATTGCGTCACATAGACGAGATTGGGCTGCAAGACTACCAGAGGCCTTGTGGTCTTACAGAACAACATGGAGAAGCACCATCGGCTACTCACCTTATCAATTAGTGTTTGGAAAACAACCCATCTTCCCCATAGAATTCGAAATCCAAATATTGTGAATAGCACAGGAAGTTGGCTTAGATCTAACCGAGGCACAGATTAATCGATTATAGCATATCAATGAGCTGGATGAAATCAGGCTCTCTGCACTTCAAAATACCACACTAATTCAACAACAGCGAGCTAAATGGCATGATGCTCTCATCAAAAATAAAGTCTTCCACAAAGGAGACTGGGCACTTTTGTACAATTCCAGGTTTCAGGACTTTCTCGGGAAACTTCAAACTCGTTGGTTGGGACCATACAAAATCCAAAAGGTATATGACAATGGTACTCTTACTCTAATCACTATTGACCGTTCTGGATATACCTTCAAGGCAAATGGCCACCGAGTTTGAATTTATCACAAACCACTCACTCGGGAGTCCTTCTGCCAGCAACTACGCGAAGACTCTGAAATGCAAATTTTAGGGGAGGGAGAGAAGTCTTCTTCGCCTGTGATTCATTAAATGATTTATCTCTTTTTACATTTTGTACATAATTTCTTTGTACATATTTTTGTATCAACACTTTGCTGTTACTATTTTCTGTTGTTCCTTTTCTCAAAGGGACAGCATTTTTGTTTTGTTTTTCCTTTTCCAAAGGAACAACACCTTTTGGATCAGCCGTTCATTTTGCTTTAACTTTGTTTTTATTTTTTTTACCTTGTGCTCTTGCTGTTCCTTTTCCAAAGGAACGGCACTTTTTGTTTTTGTTGTTCCTTTTCCAAAGGAACAACACTTTTTGATTTTTATTGTTCCTTTTTCCAAAGGAATGGCATTTTGGTTGCTTGTTGTTCCTTTCCAAAGGAACAACATTTTTGATTTTCTGTTGTTCCTTTTTCAAAGGAACAGCATTTGTGTTTTCTGTTGTTCCTTTTCCAAAGGAGCAGCATTTTTTATTTTTGTTGTTCATTTTCCAAAGGAACAGTACTTTTGATTTTTGTTGTTCCTTTTCCAAAGGAACAGCATTTGTGCTGACTGTTGTTCCTTTTCCAAAGGAACGACACTTTTGATTTTTGTTGTTCCTTTTCCAAAGGAACAGCACTTTTGATTTTTGTTGTTCCTTTTCCAAAGGAACGACATTTGTGTTTTCTGTTGTTCCTTTTCCAAAGGAGCAGCATTTTTTATTTTTCTTTTTCTTTTTTCAAAAGTAACACCACTTCTATTCTTTTTGTCTTCCTTCTTGAAATAACAACATCCTCATATTCCTTATGCTTTCTCCCCTTACTATTCTAAATTAAGGATGCGTACTATTCCTATTCTTTCAAGTTTTTTGGAACACAACTATGCACTTGTGCAATGGATACAAAATGACAACATACTGAAATCAGTGAATTATAAGATCGTTGTTTTTATAAGAAATTGCTCTGAATTGGTAAGAGAATAGAGGGAATGACACACTTACCCATTATCTTTTGCTCTCATTGATCCACTAATTATGCTCTGATTAGTTTCCTTTATCATGATGGTTCCTTTTAAATTTTCACAATTCTCTTCGATTATTATTCAGGAATAAGAGCAAAGGATTTACATATTCCTATTGAGATTTTAAGACTTCTTCCACCATTACTACTCTTAAGGAGTGTTGAACCACCCTTTGTGTATAAATGAGGAAGCACTTGATGAAAAAGAAAAAGAAAAAAGAAAAAAATGAAAAATGATGTTTTAATGACTTATTTATATGAGTTGTCAAATGCAGGATAGGGGGTCTCATCAAGAGCCAACCTACCATGATCATGAGGAAGAAAGTGAAGTGGCATTCCCACTATGGCCACCACACCAGGGATATGGTCCAAAAGGTATACCAATTAAAGAGCCCTTGGAACAGGAGGTCTCATCACGAGCCGGCCTGCCCACCTTTCTCTCCTTCCTCGTGAATGGCATTATGGCTAATTGGTCACCAAGCCAGCATAATGGCCTACATTTTGACATCGCACAACAATTCCTAAGAATACGCAAAGGATTATGGTTCCATGGGTGAAACAAACAACTCTGCCAAGGTTATGGACACCTGTCGGCAGCAGAGCTCTGTTAATGGTATGGAAGTCACATTACTTATACACCAATAGGTAATTAGTAACATCCTTCTGTCTCTTATACCTTTGTAATAAATCATATATGAATATGTATGTTATCTTCCGAACCATTAAACACATGTAAATCCATTATCACCAATCATGACAGAAAAAGTTGACAATGACCGCATGAGACTATGGGTGCACGGCAGCTGTCCTATCCTCCCAGCCTCACATCATATCCCAGCAGTCTCTTACTTGTTAAGCGATCCAACTTTACAACCTCAATTTCGGTAACCTGCCACTTTTGTAAACATGGCATGTTGCCATACGCTGTTCCTTTATGACCTTTTTTCAGCGCAGATCGGCACACCGCTCCTTTATTTGACGGCCGGGGATGGCCTATCACATTGCGGGGGGAAGGATAACCTCATTATTCGTCAGGTTACGTGTGAGACCACTATTCGGGAAATTGTGTACTTGGGAATAGCAGGGATCAACGGTATACTATTTTTTATTTTTGCATGGCTTGTTGTTCCTAAGCTATTTCTGTAGCATGCTCTGCGGAAATTAGAAAGTTCTTCATAATTTGATCAAGTCCTATGCTTTGTTAGCTTCTCTATGTTTTAACAGTTTGAACAGCTTGCTATTCCATTTCCATTTCTGAGATTTTACAGGGAAACCAAAAACATGGGAGGAAGATCGATTCAGAGAGAACCACAGGTGTTGACAGTCTCTGATGCTGCACGGGAAATCCTGGCAAGAGCAGGATGGTTAACTTATCTGAATTGTTTACAGGGATCCAATGAGACTGTAGCAATAGAATTCTTGCAGAACTTGCAAGAAGATCACTCCACAGTAAGGGGGAGACATATAGTAGTCACCGTTGACATAATTGCAGAGGTCTCGAGACTGCCAGCCGCTGGACCTATATGGACGTTAAAGAAGGAGAGATTGCAAAAGATCATAAAAACCTTCCAGGATGAAGGCCAGAACCTGCCAACCAAAGGGAAGGGGGTTCCACCAGCAGCATTAGGAGAGTTGTGGGCAAAATTAGCGAAGACTATTCAGAGCTACATCACCTGTGAAGGCAGGAAATACGTGGTAAGACCACGACACCTTAAAATTTTAGCCGTATTAAAGCAGAAGTGCTCTGTAAACTTACCTGCATTTTTAAATTCATTACTGCATGATGTTGCACGAAGCATGAAAAAGGCACAACATGTAGAATCAGTCGTAAGACACCATGGGCTGATACAGTTAATAGTTAGCCATAGCCTTGCCCAGCAGCAAAGCAGTTGGGAAGAGCTAATTGCCATGATAGACAGGGGACTGACCACGCCATCCCCAAAATGTAAGCATGCCACCAGTACACCAGATCACCCATTAAGACGAAGAAAATCAGTTAGATTAGCATGAATTAAAGGGAGGCTGGAGAATTCCCAAGGGGATACCAGCCAACCAGTAGAAGTAGATGATTCTGGGGATGAGCAACCCCCACAATTAGAAGGAGAAGGAAATGAGGAAGGCATGCAAGGAAATGAGAAAGGAGAAAGGGAGGAAGAAACTGAGCAACCTGAGCAAGAGGAGGAAACAAAGTAGCGTGAAGGTAGCCCTTTTGCAAAATCCATTGAGAGAAGATGAATTGGCCAAAATTTTGGCCAATATGGGCGAGTATGGCCAACCCCTTAGCCCGCCAGACCTCCATGTTGAAGAAGAACCAAAAGAACACTCTGCTCAGGATAAAAATGTACCTGAGGAATTACATGACGAAGAGGTAGAAAAGGAAAGTCAGCCTGTTCATGATGAAAGTATGACAGGAGAGAAAAGTGATACAGAGGAGGAACAACCGGTTCCTAGCCAGACGACACCGGAAGAAATTCTGGAAGAAGAGGTGGCGGAAAAAGAAGTCACCCAGGAAATAATAGAACCGGCTAGGGTTCTTTCCTCTGAGCAACCCGAGCAGAGCAATGAGAAAGCACCCCAAGAGGAAAACCAGGGAATTGGCTAGGATAGCAGTCCAGGCCCGAGTAAATAGACAACTATTCCTTCTAAGGAAGCAGAAGAAATCAAACAATTACGAAAAGAACAACAAAGGTTACTAAATGTGATAGTTCGACTTTGGCAACAAATTAGGATTCTGAGGATGAGAAAGAGAACAAAGAGAACTTCTGGAGAAACACATGCAGCTACTCTGGTGAAACCCCCCAAGAAAAAGGTTTGAAAGACCCTTGTTTAGCTTGCTTTTCAAAATTGAGCTGAGGAACAGTCTGTTGTTCAAATTGTTGACGAAGAGCAGCCTGCTGTTCAAACTGTCATTGAAAAAGAGTCTGCTATTCAAGAGCAGACTGTCGTTCAAAAGCAAAAGGAACAGCATTCTATTATTTCTCATATTGAAGTACAAATTGATGACATATTGACCGAGTTCAAGGAAGTTTAGACAGAGGCATAACCCTCTGAAAGGATGCAGACTATGAATGCAGGGCAATGTAATAGGAAGATTCAGGTGAACCTCCCACTCACCGCTACCATGTGGGATAGTGATCTGAGGACGGTAACCCTACGAGAAGGTTTGATGCAAGCTCAGCAAGCAGCAGAAAAACTCGCAAAACAAACAGTCCCTCGGGAAAGGTATGAAGAATTACAGCAGCAGCTAAGGAACGTCAACTTATCTGAAAGCCAGGCCTTTGAAGGATGGCAAAAGGAAGAAGAAAAAGTTGCAAAGGTAACTCGTAAGTTAGATATAGTTATCAAGCAGATGGATACCTTATGCTCTTTGTACACTAACGTCCTAACCTATAGAGCCCCTGCTAAGAATTATGCCTTGTTTTTAATGGAATAGTATTTGCAATTGAAAATAAAAGCTGTCAGAGCAGGTGCCCCTATACAAATTAATACCATTTATGATTTTATAAATTGTTGTAAGAATTATGGAGTGAAGGTTCTGAGGTTACTGTGTGAATTCTATCTGCATAACCTTGTATTAGACCAGGACACAGAGCAGAACCCCGGCCCTTTTGTTGGGGACATCCAATTGTAGGCATTTATCTCGTTTGGGGTCAATCAAATCAAGTGGCTTAAAGCCTATAATTCTTTTCAAAGACAAGAAAACGGATTAGACTTATGGGTAAGAGCTAAGCCTAGGAATCTAGTGCAGTTGTGGAGGGAACATAGGAACCTTATGGGGACTCGAAGCATGATTGAAGCATTAGGGCCCATTCATACAACAATCAATCGGCATGGAATAGAATACTTTCTC
Source organism: Pinus taeda (assembly GCA_000404065.3). Classification (NCBI taxonomy): domain Eukaryota; kingdom Viridiplantae; phylum Streptophyta; class Pinopsida; order Pinales; family Pinaceae; genus Pinus; species Pinus taeda. Next base: position 42,516 of record APFE031407578.1, read on the forward strand.
ACTATTAAAGACCTTGCCATTGATGCGGCTAAATTTCGATATCAGATCTCTAATCCGATTATCCAACTCAAGGAACCATTTAATTATGAAAATTTTAAGTTAGTCGCCGATCACTTGCACCTCTATGGCAAATTTATCCTGAGAGCAGGTCCATCCTGGTTAAGATATAGATACCGGAGTCCAATTATTTGGCACCCTGCACCTGGATACCAAGCCCTGTATGAGATGCGTGAGGGTCAACTCGGCCATTTTTTTGAACACTTAGTTAGGCATCATGGTTGTAGACCACCAAATGAAATCCCATCTCCAGCCTACTCTCTCACTGCCTTACATGTCAACTACAATGTTTTCATGAGGGCATGAAAAAGGGTAAGCAGGGGGGTGTGTGGAGTACTAAAGAAGGTATGTTTTTGGTGATTATTTTAGCTTCTTTTCATTAGAACTTACAAACCATTTGCATCATGAACTAGAAAGATAATGGGAAATCATGATAAAATCTATAAAGATCTATATGCAACATGAAAATGCTAATGATCGCTATTTCTTATGCAAGAAAAGGCAAAAAACGAAAGACTGCCACCCCAAAGAAAAGGACAAGGCCAAGTTAACCGTTGTCCCTTTGGTAGGGAACCATATGCAAACAAGGTGAACCGAATTGAAGCATATCAGCTAGGGAAAGGAAATGGAGATATCGGCTCGACGCAAGAAAGTAAAGGGATAACTGAGAGTCAACAGCTTGGCGAATCCCTCAGGATCCTTTGATCCTGAGGGATTGCTGCTTTAACTATTTTTGCACCTAGACATCTCCGTATTCGCCATTATAAAAAAGGACAGCACCGTTAGCCTGGGGGGAGTGTGTTATGTTTCTATGGAACTGTTCTTAAGTTTGAGACTTTGATCATCGACTCTCGTTGAGAAGTGATCCACTGTAATTCTATTTTATGCATTAATACAAACTTGGTTGCTATTTCATCTTTGATTCTAGAATAACCTCAAGTGGTGTACCCCTAGAGGCTAAGGACTCGGCCCTGGTGGAACACTTGCTTCTGTACTATTACTTTTGGTTTATGCGTGGTTTTGTTTATCAACTCTATTCAGTAATCTGATATGTTCTATTATTTTACATCACAGCTTTGTTACATTTGATTTACTGAGTAATAACATTTTTGAACCAGAACCATTAGATTAACTTTGCAACGTATTACTGTTCCTTTAAGCACTGATATAATATTGTTGGTCTTTACAGAATGCTATTGTTGTTCCATTACAGAGTATTTGTGTTGTGCACTTATCCTTTGGTATTACTAAATTCATCTTAGAGATTATATTTCATTGCGATTGTTGAATCTATTAACGTTGTTGTTCCATTGCAAAATACAGTCGTATTCTTTATAACTAAGATTGATAACTGGATTACCAAGATCAGATTACTATTAAGGTGTGTCGTGTGTTAAGTTGTTGTGCATATATATTTGGCTTTCAAGTGTTGTTCTATAGTCCATTATTAATCAGTGTTGTTCTATTTCCATGTGTTGCTCGATTCATCCTTAACAATAGGGGATTGCCATTTGATTTCTGTAGGATATGATTGATAGCATTTATTCTTGTAGACTAAGGTGTTGTTGCTTATTACGTTTAGTTGTTGTTCCATTTCTTATTTTCTATTCCATTTCCTGTTGTTTGCATTATTATTGTTTTGGTGTGCAAAACGATCTGAGACTGTAGTGGGCATTGACATTTGTTCTCTGGTCCCTAGAATCGACAATCTGTTCCTTGATTACTTTTGGTTACATTAGTTTCTAAAGGGATGAGTTATTGTTACTAGACCCTTGACTGATATATTGCTTATTTTTCTGAATGTATGATTTAGTCTTTAAAAATAGTTTGCTATAAGTAGATTTTCTTTCAAGCATCCATTTATTCTTGTATTTTCTTGAGCACTATACTACTAGCATTACTCTGGCAAATGTGAGCCTCAGACTGAGACACTCTTTGAAATAACAAAATGTTCCTGGATTGACAAATTAATGTGAGGTAATTAGAGGTGAAAGAGACCCTTTTTACGACTCGACAGCCACTATAAGAACTCCAAAATTTACCTCTTTTCAAAATTTTCGAGACCCCATTCTAAAAAAAAAAATCATCTTATGCCCATGGTTTGTCAGGGTTTCTCTCTCTCTTTTACCTAGCTATGTTTCCCTATGAACTAAGGAAATTTCCACCCTAGAAGCCTTAAAACCTAAATTCTCCCACTAGGTCGCTAGTCGCATTTGGAGATTATAGACTAAGAAATGAAAGTGCAACTTGTGAACTTTATATGTCTCTATTTCGAAGGTCGCAAGGTCATATTCTAGGCTTGCAAGTTTTAATCACAGCTTGTGACCTCCTATGTAGTGATCACACATGACCTAGACTTTGCGCAACCCACGCCTACAACCCCTTTACGTTCTTAGGTCGCATCACAAAATCACATTCATCATGTGACTACTAGCCCCAAATGTGAATTATGACCTTTAGATTAGGCTAGTCACTACAAGTGATTAACTCTTTTTACAATTTCCTTTTGTGACCCCTACCTCGCACGTGTGCCTTCTCATATAAAATACAAGTTGTCCCTTCATCGTTTCACTCTTCTCCTCAATGCCACAAATAGGATTAGCTCCCTCTCTCTAGTAGTTGGGAATGAATTGCAACTCCTCAATGTAAGTAACGTTCGCTTGCCCCTGGTGATGATTTATTTTCCTACATATTGACACTTGTTTGTCCCTCTAGCAATATTAACCCTATGCCTTCTCTAACTAAAACCTCAAAACCATATGCCATGCATGGTCCTACTCACCCTATACTTGCCTGTCCTCAACATTCCAAACTTTCCCACTTACCCTATTCATGCTCACACTCATATTATCCTCCATGAACACTCCATCTTGACCTGGCCTTCCATTCTGATAAACCCTTTCAGTTTTGGATGAGAGTCATTAACTAGTGTTTTTCTCACTTATTTCAAGTAATGCCATCATGATTGGGAACATATATGTGTAAATAGAATTGAGCATTGGAACCAGAGCCATCATGGCACCATTTACAAGTCGGCCACTGAATTAGTTTAATATTCATTGAAAACTCTTCCAACTTTTAATTGGTGCTTGTCATCCAAAGTCTTAGTCGCTTCAATTTTTATCTAGGGTGATAGCCTTACATGAATTTTCTAATTGCAATTTGTGTTAGCTCGCAATCTCACCCAATGAAAACACCCTATGACCTTGTGAGTTGTGACCACCTCACAAATCACAATATTTTAGCCTCTTGACTATACAACTAACCCTTCAATCGCAAATTCACCATTTCATAACTAAGAAGGTCAGCAACTCATGCGACCTAGTCTCCCTTGGGACCTCACAACCTGTTTTTCTCCACGACTTGACTATCATCAAGACCCCCAGTTGCTAAATCGCAAATCATAGTTGAAGAGATTAATGATTTATGAAACTTTCTTTAATTTACAACCCTATGACCTATTCTTTCATATGGCCGTTCCACCTACTCTTCTTTGTTACCTTGTGACCTCTTCTATACTTACAACCTACTTTGTCTTGCACCCTTGTGACCTCTTCTATCTTGTGACTTTGTGACCTATCCTATAGTTTGAGACTGAGACCCTAACAAATGTAGGTTTTAACCCTGTACATAAATTGCTTGCATACAAATTCTAAAAATAGAAAATAAACAATGGAAAGAGCATAAAACATAAAACAGATGTACATAGAGATTTTCCCCTGGATCCCAAAACCAAGACTACTAGATTGATTATTCATTATATTCCTTTCAATGTTACAATACATATGAAGCATTCATAACCCCCAATCCATTAACCCTGGATTAGAACGTAACTTTAGTTCCCTTGACCAAATCTACAAGATACCATGGGTAGAAAACCATCAGACCTGAAATCATGTGCAAAACCCATGCACAAAACCATAGCCACTAGTCATGGAAATAATATAACAAACACCTAAAATTCTCCCACTTGATGTTTTCTTTCCACACAAGGGGTCACAAGAGAGCTTAGTCATTGTTCCAGCCCTACAATGCCCATTTTTTCTCTACACCAAGAAAACTTCTCAATGCTCATAGACTTCATCAATGCATCTGTTGTATTCTTCAAAGTGTCCACCTTTACTAGCAACACCTTTTTGTCCTCAACCATATCCCTTACAAAGTGACACTGAACATCAATATGATTTGTCTTTGAATGATAAACATGGTTCTTTTCCAAGAAAACTGCACTTTGGCTGTCACAGACTATCCTTATAGCTCATTTTACGAACCCCATACTTGAACAAAATCTCTGCAACAAAACTGCCTCCTTGCTTGCATGAGTGGTTTCCATGTATTCTGCCTCTGTAGTTGAAAGTGCCACTATAGGTTGTCTCTTACTCATCCAACTGACTGCACCTCCAAATAGGTTAAACACATACCCACTTAGAGATCTTCTCTGATCCAAATATCCATCCTAGTCTGCATCAACAAAGCCACGAATGTCCAAAACTCTATCAAATCTTCGTCTTCCTTGGTAGCACAAACCATAATCACTAGTGCCATGCAAATACTTGAAAACCTGCTTCATTGTTGTCCAATGCCCCTTCCTTGATTTTGACATAAACCTGCTCAATACTCCCACTACATGTGCAATGTCTGGTTTGGTATCGACCATTCCATACATCAAGATACTGGATACACTTGCGTATGTAAGACGAGACATGTCCTCTTCCTCTTGTTGTGTCCTAGGACACTATTCAACAGATAACTTTACACCTACAGGAATAGAAACTTTCACTAGTTTACTTTCATGCATATTAAACCTCTGCAATATTGTCTCGACATACTTCCTCTAGTTTAACCAGAGCTTCCTCTTTGCCTGATACTGTTTAATTTCCATGCCCAAAATATAGTTTGCAGCACCACGATCCTTCATGTCGAATTTGGACGACAATTTTGTCTTCAAATCCTGGATAATTTCTTTGTCATTTCCAATCAGCAACATATCATCCACATACAAGACCAGATAAATAACATGGTCACCAATTAAATTAAAATACACATAGTGATCCACTTTTCTTCTGGTGAAGCCAAGTCCCCATATAAATGTATCAAATTTTTTATACCACATCCTTGGTGATTTTTTTAACCCATATAGGGACTTTTTTAACCTGCATTCCAGTTCTGATCCAAGAATGCTACAAAAGTATTCTCAAACAAATGAACACTGCCAACTCATCCTACAGATTACAATTCTACTCTGGGTGGTCTACATACCATGAATACAAACCTTTATATTCATCCTTTCTTTTATGCAATTTCATCTTATATCTGTCATGATAGGGTTGCAAACCTTCATTTGTATTTTGTAATGGAACCCCTCCTAGATAAAAAAAATGATGATTGTTGCCAAACTAAGTCTTCACCACCCCTATTTTCAAGCTCACATCTAGATAAAGGAGGAGAATTTGGACTTCAAAAACCATCCAAATGACTAGCTATTGGATCATTGAAAACCTGAGAAGACTGTTGTAATTTATTTTGTATTGTTTCCTATGAGATTATATGATTTTTCATAGGCTCACCATTGCTTTTCTTCAGTGATAGTTTTAAACTTTTTCTTGAGGAAATCAAAATAAGAAAAACTAAGTGGCACAGAACTACCTTGAATTAATTCACAATTCTCTTCATCTTTCAACCCTCCAACTGCATCTTCAATATTATGGTTACTCAATGAATGTGATTTTGAACTGAACAAGTCTTCCATATAACAAGTAACAAGCTTTTCAAATACATAACAATGTTGTTTCTAATTGATGCTATCATTAGCTTTCTTTCCTACTTCATTAGTAATCTTATAATTTTCTTTCAATAGTTCAAATGAGGCAAAAGATAAGGGTATAGGGTTTTCATCAGCAAACTCAGTATTTTCCTCATGTTCGATGACAAGACTATGAGATTTTTGAATTATAATAGTATGAAAGTTATCCTTTAGTAATTGACATGAAGCAAACCACAAGGGAAAAGTTTCTTCACCTAATTCAGTGTCTTCTTCATGTTCTTCATTGTTGTCATAACTGACACAGCCAAACTAACTGCTTTCTATAAGCCGTTGTAACTGAACATTCTCTTGCTAAGAACATGTTGTTAGTTTCTCTTCATGAATTTCTTCAAGTGAATATATATAACAATCAGTTTCTAGCTCATGGTGACATGAATCAGCAACCCCTCGTTCTGCAAAATTTTCTTGGAAAGGAACTCTTCTTCGCTCCTCTCTTTGAATTATTTTATTCTAGCCTTCTAAAGTTCAGATTCTTGATTTGTGGATCATGTTGTTGGTCCCTTACAACACGCTTGTTGTCTAAGGTGATTTTCTTCATCATTTTCTCCATATTCTTCATCATAACATCCAGTTTGGTATTCGAAGATGTGATAGCTTCTTCCTTGACTACTGTTTGTTTTTCTGTTTTCATTTTAGTTTTTCTAGTAAGAAATTTGGCCTCTTCTTCCACTACATCATTTTTCATATCTTCAAGAGTTGTTGGATTTATTTCTCTCAATTGATAGGCCATTTTAGCATAAAATCTATCTAGGTAATAAAGCATAGCCAACCCTGGGAGAGGCTTTATGTCACCAAGTATGGAATTGTAAATTTTATTAAATCTAGCCTAGAACTCCTACATTGTCTCACCAGGATGCCTCTTTAGATTCCTATACTCGAACATAATCTGAAAAGGGTTATTTTTAACCCTCCATCTATCAAGGAAAGTTTTCTCAAACTGTTGGAAATTAGTAATACTTCCAGCTATCAAACTTCTATACCACTTCCTAACCTCTCTTGAAAGGCTTTGAGCTAAAAGCCTCATTTAACATCACCATGATCAACTTTTTCAATATCTACAAATCCATTCATTTATTCTACGTGTTTTTGTGTTGCAGTGGGTCCAGTGCTATCAAATTGAGGTAACCTTTGACCATAGTTCTGTGGTAAATCATGTAAAGGAGCTTGTAGATTTAATGGAGCATATTGGGCAGTAGTCATGATGGTGGTTTTTTGAGATGGAATTGTATTGTCTTGACTATGATTATCATTTGGATCTTGTTTAGGATCACCAATACAATAAGGATATGCATTTGTAGCTTCAAAGGAATGATATACAATTTTAGAAGGGGAATCAGGTGTAGGTCTCTAGTCTTCATTCGGATATAGTAGATGAAGGAAACTCCTTTTGACATTTTCAAGAAAGGAAAAGGGGCAATTGATAAACTATAATATTATACCCTGAAGAAAATTTAATGTTAAGTACCTGACTTTCACGTATTGTCCTTCCATCTCTTTGCTGACAAGGCTTGTCTTCCAATATAGTTTCCAAATCTGATTTAAAGCTTTAGGAGTCACCAGGTGAATGGTTCAACCTTTTTGTGTTTGACTATTGTCCACCATCAGTAGTAAAATCTCAAAATTTGATGATCTTTCCCAGAGAAGATGGAGCTTTTGTTTCCCCAACAACGGTGCCAGAATGTTAGCACTCTATAAATTTCCTTAGGCTAAGGATAGAAATTCCAGAGGTGACCACAAACCACTTTTAGGCTAGAAGGGCTATATTCTAGCCTAAAAATGGTTTGTGTCTACCTCTGGAATTTCTCTCCTCATCCTAGGGAAATTTATGGAGTGCTAACATCCACAAAACATGTTTGGTAACTGAACTTTAAAGAGTATGGTTCTATCCATTTCTCATATTGTTCGATTTTGTCTTTCAGCCACTCCATTTGTTGTGGAGTTATTGCAATAGTTAGTTGTCTTTTAATTCCATGATGTTCACAAAAATTGTTGAAATTATTTGAAGGGAACTCACCTCCTCTATCAGTTCTCAAGAATTGTGTTTTTATATTAGTTTCATTTTCAACTAAAGCCTTGAAAGAGCTGAATTTCTCAAAAGCCTTAGATTATTCTCGAAGGAACATAACCCATGTCATTCTTGCATAATCATCAATTAATGGTATAAAATAGCTTTCACCTTTCAATGTTTTAGTCTTCGCTACATAGGTTTGTATGGATGAGTTCCCATATATATATATATCTAATAATATATATATATATATATATATATATATATATATATAATATATATATATATAATATATATATATATATTATATATATATATATATATATATATATATATAAGAAATCCCTAGTTTGTTTTCCCTATTGGAATGCCCTATAGATGACATTTTGTGGTTTTTAAATCTTCAGCATGTCCTTCACAGCCTATGTTTTTGTAATATTTACTAGATTATCAAAATTAATATGTACCAGTATTTTGTTCCATAGCTAGCTCTCTTCTATCTTTCACATACATCATTTTCATCTTTCTACTCCATCAATAATGTACACATTTCCCAAAGTTGTGTTAGGCTTTACCACTAGCTTTCATGTATTAGTACTTCTGATTTCACATATTTTAGAATTAAATGTGATATCATACCCTCGATCACACATTTGACTGACACTCAAGAGATTGTGTTTTAGCCCTTCCACATACAAAACATTTTGAACCTTAGTTCTTCCATTATCTATGTTTATTGTACCTTTCCTAATTATTCTTGCAAATGCATTGTTACCAAATTATTACCTTGCCTCCATCCTCTTCCTTTAGTTTAATGAATTTACTTTGATCTCTTGTAATATGTCTTGAACATCAATTATCAATATACCATTCATTTTCTTGTTTTTGGGCATATAACATAAGACCACTCTCTTCCTGCTCCTCTTGTTCCTTTCTTCATACTATTGGACATTGACTTCTAAGGGAACATCCTTCCTTGCCTTGGTTGTGCTTTCTTCCCATTGTTGCATAAGTAGAATTCAAAGTAATTCAACAAAGGAGCAAAAGAATTTCCGTTTCTAATTCCACTTTCATATGTACCTTTAGATTTCCTGCTTAAATAGTTATTCATTGGAGCTTTTAGAAATTCTTTCCTTCCCTAACCTCTTCTTGCATAGGATCTAAAACCAACTGCTTTATGACCAAAATTATTACATGAGTAGTAGTATCCATAAAAGAAATTTTGGTACCTGGATGTATATTTCCTAGTGAAAGGAATAGCTCTGTTAAATCTACTTTTTCTTCTTTATTTTCCATAATGTTGTTGATTCATAGTTGTATAAGTTCCTTTTAGAATATTTGCATGGCTTCCATATTCTTCTTTTTCTAATTCCTTTGAATCTCTCTTAGTTTTTTTTTTAATGACTTAACCCTGCTTTAATGAAATAAAATTGATGATTTATTTTCGCCTTAAAATTTCATTAAGTGCATCAACATAGCTTGTAGTTGTGTCACACAGTCTTTTGTCACACCTCATGCACTTCACTGTGTCATACCCTAGATTGCCCAAAACTTGACAACTATGCAATGTTCCCATCTTGATATGAAATCCAGATCCTCCCTAAATAGCTAATGCAAACAAGCCTTGATCCTTCCCTTAAGAAAATGAGCTCAAAACCCTAATTTCTAGGTCAGCAGGACTGTGACACTGCCTACTCGTGCTAATGGTAGGTTGCACCATATTAGCCTCACACTTCCAGCACGGTTTTTACCCGGATACTTGCATTGATCCCTAAAAGGAAATTTTTCCCAAAGAGGACAAGAATCTTCATGATCTAGAGGCTTCTAGAATGACAAGTTGGATGTTTTTCATTGTGGATGTTGTCAAAATCTCCCAATATTTCACTTTGATCTTATCCCTATGAGCTTCCTCCTTGAGATGAGGACCTTCCCTTAAAGCATGAAGGCATAACAGGGAGTGATGGTTGAGACGCTTTATGAGATTTTGCAAGGACGATAACAAAGACCATCAAGAGACCTACAAATCAAGGACACATATACATATACATATATGATATCTATGTCATATATATCAAAACATGAATCCACCTTATATTTCACAAGTAGGTCCTCATATGCAACCTGGTCAAAATCCTATTCCTAATGCATATGGTCACTTTCCAATTGGAACTTATCAATACCAACAAGGAATTCCTCAAGGAATTGTTCAACACAACCTTTACAACAACAGGGTAAACCTTTGCAACAGTAAGGGCAACCTTTGCAACAACAAGGACAACCTTTGTAGTAGTTTGGACAACCTTTCCAATAGCAAATGCAATTTGTCCAACAACCGAATCAACACTTGTATCCGCAAGGTCAACCATTGCAACAACAAGTTGGCCCTTGCAACAAAAAACTCAACCTTTATATCAACAAATCCAAACCTTGCATCCATAAGACCAACCACTATAGCAGAAGGGCCAACAATTTTATGACCAGGGTCAGTAGTTGCAACAACAACCTTACAATCCATATGATGTGCAAAATGTTTATCCTCCTTATGGTTCTCAGTGGCCTATGGCAAGTCAATATCAACCCTACCCTGGACATAACCCACATTTATGGGGGAAGAATCCACCTTATGGTTAGGGTATCCCTCAGTGGGGGTGAAATCAAGCTCCTTATGGTCAAAATATGCCACTTTGGGGAAAAACCCTTACCAACAAGGATGGAATCCACAAACTGGGCCTTTTCGAAGGCCTTACATGCCTTTCAACCTACAATTTATGTTTCTAGTGACATTGGAACTATCGGATGTCTCAAGACTCATTAATGATCCAATACTTAATTCTCCTTATTGACCTCTAGTTCCCACTAAAATTCCTAGCGATTGCCAAAAATTCAAAGGAAAAGCTAAAGAAGAACCCCAGGCCCATGTGATGAGTTATCACTTATGGTGTTGTTCCAATTCCTACATTGACGACTTTGTTTGTCTCCCTTTTTGTCAGCAAAACTTGACATGTTTCCACAAAATGGTACATCAAGTTACCTCGAGGTACCTATTCAGACTTCAATTCTTTGGCCATGGTCTTCCTCACTCACTTCCAGTTACCAGTTCATTATGAAACTGGTACCCATTTTCTTACATCTCTAAAACAGGATACTGCAACCCACATCTCTGATCACATCCATGAATGGAGATGTTGACGTCGCTGCATCAAGTTTGAAACACCTGATAAGTTGTTAATTGAATGGTTTACCGAATCATTCGTAAACAAAATTTCTGTATACATAGAAATGGGAGGTTGTGTTACTGAGGATCAAGCCATTTCCCATGCCCAATAATTAGCTTTGGTTTATTCCCAATATGGCATGATATATGAAATCTTGCCTGATGCTCCGAGGCCATCTTCGAATCTATCACCTTCGAAGTCTCTATACATACTGCATGTTGATGGTATTATTGGATGAATATCTCAAACTTCCAATAAAGCTTCTTCAAATAAGAAACCTATTTTGAATACTTGTTCCAATCCTCCTTCAAAAAGCCCCTCGAATCCTAGTGAAACCTCTAAGGTTAATGTCGTTCAGTCTACCGTGGCAAAAAAATCCTTAGAAGTTAAGAAAAAGGGTAAAGGTAAGGCAAAATCTAATACCCTAAAATAGGATCCTCCTAAGCCATCTTTTGATGATGCCTCCAAACGTAAGCCTAAGTATCCTTGCCTCATTTGTGAGGAAGATCACTACACCAAGGATTTTCCCCATCACGTGGAAGTTAGTTTCTTATTGAAAGGGACACTGACTGTAATGAAATAGCCATTTCCATCACAGCAAACCCAATTGGTAGAACAACCCCAATCCTATACCTCGTCGGGTTTTCAATTTTTCATGAGTGGTACAGTGCCCATTTCTATTTCCACCCAGTCGAAAGATTATCAAACTCCTCAAAAGCAGACGATGGAAAAGGAAGTCATTGATACACCTTCTACTTTCGCTCCACCCAGTTATGGTCCTCTTCATATCAAAAGACCTAATAATGAATATGTCATCTGACCATCTCCTAAAGGTGTGCTTCAGAATTCATCTTATAAGAGCTCCTAAACATTACAGTATTGTCGAAGATTTAGCTCTAGTGCCTTTGGCGATGTCTGCCTTGGAATTTCTTCAAACTTGTCCAACGTAGCGAAAATCATTATTATTTGCTATAGGAGGAATCAATCCTACCGATTTGAATTTGATCACTTTTGATCTCGAAAACCATGTTCCTCGTCTTCCCCATCAAATTTTGTTTTTGATTCAAGTCATTATAAAAGGAAAGACAACTCATCGAACTATCATAGATGAGGGTGCTTCCACCTACATCATGTCTATTTCGTGTTGGAAATCCATTGGATCAACACCTATAAATTAGTCTCCAAACACCTTAGAAGCCTTTTATGGCAGAGGCTCCCGTTCTTATGGTATTCTCACAAGTTTTCCCATCACCTTGGAAGCGAAAACTATTGAATTAGAAGTAGAGGTCATAGATGAAAACCTGAATTACAACCTTCTACTTGGACGAAGTTGGACTCATGCCATGTTTTGTTTGGTTTCTTCTTTGTTTCATGTGCTCTATTTTCGTCATGAAGGGAAAATTGTCACCATCAATGAATTGTCCTTTTTCTCTTCCAGTTCTTCAAATAGCAATGTCCCATATGTGGGAAATACTAATATTTTTTATGAAAGCGTGGGGACAGGTATTTTCAAAGATAATGCTTTAATGGGAACTTTTTCTCTCCCATCTCCACATGTCACCTCGATAAACATGATCTCAACTTCATATGATACATTGATCATCCCTACTCCAAATTAGGTTGATTCTTTTAGTGATGCTATGCAACTAAGTCCTTTAGAACAAACTTATCAAGAAGTTATCTTGGCTTCAGCAGCTACTTCTAAAAGTCATATTATTCTTAGTATGCACTTGCACACATATTCACAATCTCCTTGGCTTGGTTCTTGAGATTCTCCAGATCCCTTGAACGAGATATTTACCACCAACGAGAGTATTGTTGAGGTTATGTCTCTTGATAAAACTCCCTGGAATGATGTTCATCAATATTCCTCATTTCTTCCAAATGTTAGTGATATTTCTTCATGTCTTGAGACTTTTGTTTCTTATAACCTGATGCATCCATTTCAAACACCGGTTTTGGTCCACGAAGTTTTATTCAAAGCTAATATGGGAAATATTACTTCTACTTTGCTAACTAACAGTTCAGTCCAACCTGAAATTGTCAAAATATTTCAACTAGGGGCATCTTTTTCTCACCGAGTTTTTACCGTTTGTCCATTATCACAATAGGTTATTCATTCTATGACTCATAACCCTCACTCACCCTAGGGGAATGGGGGCATGGTCATTTATGTGTGTTATTCGACTATTGGTCGATTTGATGCTTACACGTCATGCCAATGGTGAAACTTTTGTTTCATTCTCTGTTCATCAATTACCTGAGTCCAAAAATGGGCTCCATCTGAAATTTTTACACGTGATTATCCATGTAATTACTTTTGTACATTAGTGTGCATTTTGATTTTTTGGTGTGCTTGTTTGCTTTGCAGACATGTTTCCTTTGCTTACCTTGTGTTCCACTCGGTTCACAGATGTCGTCAAACCATTATGTTGGTTTTGTTGATGGTTCTTGTCGTAGCACACAGAACTTATTTTCCACTGCTTGGGAACTCTTATCCCCTAATGTCAATTTGATCAATTTACAAGGTATTTTCCTAGGACAAACAACTAATAATATTGTCGATTATAGTGCAGTTATTGAATTGTTATCAGAAGCAATTGCTCTCAAAATCAGAAATTTGGTTGTTAAGTTAGATTCACAACTTGTTGTGCTACAATTAAATGGTCATTATTCGGTGAGAAATCCACAAATTTTGGGCATCTATCTACGTGTTCAATTACTGGAAAGAAACTTTGATTACATTACATATCAACATATTCCATGAAATTTGAATACATTAACAGATGCATTAGCAAATTATGTTTTAGATAAACATTTGTGTCACTTGTAAAAGACGAACACATCATCATGATATATGAACACATAAGTAGACAATAGAAACATTCATATATATATAGCGAGTCTGTCAAAGTTTGTTATATGAAAATCCCAAAAAATAGTGTTCTGAGACATGTGGATTTAAAAGCCTACAATAGTGCAGATAAACATGACTAGGAATAGGATATTCACCCACATGATGCTCATGATAGCATGAGATTGCTCTAATCACTCAGCCTAACAACCGATGCAGTCTTTCAGATACTCCTATTGTATGCCTTTGGTACCACAGTGGTATGTCATCTATAGTCGTGTACTCTGGAAACCCCTAAGTAATCAATTCTAGGTTTCACTCCATATATACTAAAGGATCTACTCCTTCCTCATATGGATCATATTCCTCTATCTAGTGTGCTACTCACTAAGCTATTGGGGACATGTCGAGAGGTCTTTCTGGTCCCACATCTGCAAAATTATCATAAGTAAAATCTCAAATACACTTCAAAAAAATCATAAAACTTGAAAATTTCCAAAAAGTAAGTTTTACCTGCATTAGTCCACTATGCACCAGGTGGTAGAGGAAGATCTGGGTATCCTCTGAATTCTATGCCTGCATAGGCATAGTCATCCACTATGATTAGTTTTTGGCATAGCCAACCAAAGAAATATGGAGGGAAATGCATGTGTTGACCTCCTCCCCCTTAAGGCATGATCTCACTCCATCTGAGAAAACTCGGATCCCGTGGGTTTGGATCATCCACCTCTACCCACTGGTATCAAAATAGGGGCACGTGCTCCAAAAATAATGTGACCAGGATTGATCCAAACCCGAACTGCTTCAAGCAACCTATTTTTCCCTTGGTCAACTTCCTTTTCATGTTGACCATCAGTCCTTCGCATCAGTTAAATATTGTTGGAGCAAGACAATCCACTGCATATTGGAACTATGATTTTCTTTCCTTATGCAATGCCTGAACCCTAGCTATATGGGACATGGTATGTAGAATCGTCCTCAAGGGTAGGTTTTCGATGGTTGTTATCTTCACCTTCCCGCTCACGGTTGTTTCTACACCTGGGAAATTCCTTTTGATCAGGGTATTGGTGCTTTCTCCTCTAGTACGAGCTCCAAAGAGTTGAACCCTCTCCCCTCTTCTAGACAATCCAGTAATGAAGTAAATGTCAGCTACCTCTAGTTCTAGTTCTTGATCTCCAATGATGAATATCTCACGATCGACATCTGAAACATCATTGATTTGCATCAATATATCCCTCGAAACCCTTGGTTGAATTTGTTGGCATTATGATACATATGTTGTACTTGATGGCAACCCACTCATCTCAGATGATAAATTATAGTGCAGCAAAGTTATTTTTTGGTTCACGGACTTCCACACAGAGAAACGTTCATGCACTTTCATGCAGAAAAAGTTCCTTTCATGAAGAGAAAATTTCACGCACTTTCATGCAGAGAAAAGTTCCTTTCATACAGAGAAAATTTCACGCACTTTCATGCAAAGAAAAGTTCCTTTCACGCAGAGAAAAGTTCACTCACTTTCGTGCAGAGAAAAGTTCCTTCCATGAAGAGAAAAGTCCACGCACTTTCATGTAGAGAAAATTTCACGCACTTTCATGCAGAGAAAAGCGCACGCACATGGGAAATCTTATGGTTGGTTCATGGTATTAGTCCGACAGTTTTTGAACCTATGGTTTTGGTCTGTGGTATTGCATCCAAAAGTGTTGATCCCAAGTATTGGGTCCATGGTATTGAATTGTTATGGTTTTTGGTCCGTGGTATTGTGAAAGGCCTAAGGCTATAAAAGAGGAAGGAGATCATTTGGCAAGGCATCTTATGAATTATTGAATATCTAATAAAGTGCTAGATCTAGAATACGTGATTGGGTTATGGTGCAGATCTGGATCTGAATGAAGAAGGAACCTGAGCACAAGGAGAAGGATAAGTTCTATTGATGGGTCAAAATCTAAGGCTGGAATAGTGGTATCTCTATATGATTTTAATCTGTGATATGTGGCGCAGGCTTGATCTATAAATCTGATAATCTGGGTTAACTAATATCTGAATGTTTGAAAGAATGAATTTATAGATTTGTACGTAGGTTTCTGAATAGTGAAGTAGCATACATCTCTTGATTTATGTTCTAGCTGCTTCTATTTATTGCTACAATGTTCTGGGTTCAGAAGTGGGGTGTGATTACTGTTATTATGATCTGGGTATAGTCGTCAGAGAAGTGTTTATCTTGATTTAGTTTTGATTGGTGGAAAAATTCTTGATGTTTGATTGATGTTATTTGTGGATCCAGTCTGAAAATTTATGAAACGTGGTCCTTGGAAGGAAGAGAAGGTTGTATTCTTCTGCAGGTAGCAGCATGCATACTAGTATCTTAACTAGTACAAGAACTAATGGGGTTGTAGCTCCCTTCCCAGAGAAGCTGGAAAATGAGAGAGGGTTGTAGCTCTCTGTAGGTAGCAGCCTGTGTACTGGTAAAGGACTGCACCAGTACAGAATCATCGTAAAAAGAAGTTTCTAATTGAAAATATAGAGACATATTGCAGCAGGTGGTTTTCACCCACATTGGGTTTCCACCTTATATCTTGTGTTCTTGTGTGTGATTGTCTTCTACTCTATTTTTCTGTTCCTGGTTACTCTTTATATGATCTTGATGCACAGATTAATGTTCAACATCTGTAGAATATTTTAAATTATGGGTCTGTATGGTATACGTGGGTTTCCTTATATGTAGTTGCATATATACGCGGTTTTCTCTAACTGAAGTAGCATATATGTTCTAGGTTTGAAAAAGAAAATAATTGACCAGATAATACTGATTCACCCCCCCCTCTCAGTATTATTTCCGACACCATTTTCTATCTGAGTCTTATATTTTGTACATTCATTTAGGCCTGCAGCCATAACCAAATTACATCAAGCGTTCCAATCTAATTCCTTCAGCTATAACAAAATAACAATAACAACTTGTACTAAACCTTTCAGCTATAACAAAATGATATTCTAGGTATGATATTCATGGTATACGCGAGTTTCCTTATCTGTAGTTGCATATATATGCAGTTTTCTCTAACTGAAGTAGTGTATATGTTCTGGGTTTGAAAAAGAAAATAATTGACCAGATAATATTAATTCACCCCCCCCCCTCTTAGTATTATTTCCAACAATTGGTATCAGAGCGGGTCCTTCAGAAGAAGCTTGATCGCTTGAAGGAAGATCTATCATCATGAGCAACTACGAGAGAGAAGCATCAATCAAGCCACCAATTTTTTATGGGACCAACTTCGTCTATTGGAAGGTAAGAGTTACAGCCTATCTTCAATCTCTTGGTACAGAAGTCTGGGATATCATACATACAGGGTACACTTTTCCATCAACAACTCCTACAGATTCGGCCTAGAAGAAGCAGTTTGAAACTAATGCAAAGGTTGTCAATACGCTATTAGGATGTCTATCTCAATCAGAATTCGTCAAGGTTATGCAGTATAAAACCGCAAAAGAAATATGGGACAAGATCGTTCTGAGCTATGAAGGAGATGAACAGGTAAAAAGAGCAAAACTTCAAACCCTCAGAATCCAATATGAAAATCTCAGAATGTACAATGATGAAAGTGTGGCTAACTATTTCCTACGCATAGACGAGATTGTTAATTGTATGAAAAATTTGGGTGAAGAAATAAAAGAGGATGTTGTGGTTGAAAAGGTTCTGAGATCTTTGTCTTCTAAGTTTGAAGCAAAACTTTCTACAATAGAAGAAAAGGAGAATCTACAGAAAATTACCATGTCGCAACTATACGGAATTCTAACCGCTTATTGAATGAGGAAAGGGGGACCATCAGACAGAAGAGAAGCCGCATTCAAGGCCTCAGGAAAAGGAGATTCTCATGACTCAGGACATATGTCAGAAGAAGAGGAAGAATCAAATTTTGTCAAGAACCTTCAACAAGGGTGCTGGAAGATTCAGAGGTAAGTTACCTTTCAAATGTTTTGCTTGTGGAAGAGTTGGTCACTATGTTGCCAAGTGTCCTCATAAAGGCAAGGAACCTGTTAGATGGAACAAGAAACAAAATGTAAATAAGAAAAGCTATTACACTCATGAAGACAGTGCTGGATTTTCAAATAGTGATGAATATAAACAAGGTAATAAGTATAGACTTTTAATGGCTTTTGAAGATGATGATTTCATGGATGCTATAGATGAAGAAGGTCTTTATGAAGAGATTTCTAAACTCAAAATTTGTTTAGAAGAGAAAAATATGATTAATGATACTCTGCAATTCCAATTGGCTGAAAGTGAAAAACATCATGAAAAGTTACAATGTGAAATAGTGGGACTTAGAAAAGAGATTGAGAAAACTAAAGCTCTTAATTAGATTTGTTAAAGGATCTGAAACGTTAGATGAGATTATCAAAGTACAGCGTTCTCCACTAATCAAGACAGGTCTAGGATATAATGAAGAAGCATCTCAAGAACAGAAGCCATCCACCTCCAAAAGTTATATTGATGCAGAAAGGAGAAGTGAACAAATTGACAATCAACAGCAAAGGCATAATGCTACTCACTGGGTAATTCAGGGACATTTTTTTCCAAGAATGAACAGAGATCACCAAGTAAATTAGGGGTAATCTGCTTCAAGGATAAACAAAAGCTACAACAGACCACAGGTAAATCATTCTCAATTTGTCTCAAGAATGAATGTCAATGAAAACTACAATCATTCGGTCCGCAGGGTTGATAATTGCAGGAATTTCTTCAATGGCCAATGTTTCTCTTGTCACAACTTTAGACACAAAGCAACTCAGTGTGTTGCCTACAAAACTCAAAAATAGAGGAGTATGACTGGAATCATGAAAAGGATCTACAATAACTTTTCTGCTCTTGAAAATGAAATAGAATGTTCTATTTGTAATAATTTTGGTCATGAAGATTCTGAATGCAAGAGCAGGTTTCGACAGGCAACTCAGAAGGAGCAAGCCTCAATATCAAAACATGGAGAATGAAAGAACCACAACCAAAAAGATGTGGTATAGCCTTATATGCAGAGGCAGGAAAATCAATGGTACATCGACAATGGATGTTCAAAACATATAATAGGTGATAAAGAAAAACTTCAGTCATATAGTGCCTTGGAGAAGGAGAAGAAGGTCTCATTTGGAAATGACAACCCTGCACTCATAAAAGGTAAAGGTTCTGTTCTTTTAAAAGAAAAGGTCAAAGCAGAAAATGTTATGTATGTTGATGGCTTAAAGCATAATCTATTTAGTGTCAGTCAGATGTACGATCAAGGAACAGAGGTAATATTTCGATCAAATGGATGTAGTGTTCGTGATCTTGATACAGGAGAAACAGTGACCAAAGGCATAAGAAATCCAAATAATTTATACATATTTAAAGAAGGACAACAACAATGTTATCTGAGCAAGAATGATGAACATTGGCTATGGCACTGGAGGTTGGGGCATCTAAGCTTCTCACAGATAAGGAAAGCATGCAAATACCAGGCAGTTCATGGTCTTCCAGACATCAGAATTCCAGATAATACAACATGCAAATCACGTCAGTTTGCTAAGAAAACCAGAACTAACTTCCCTGAGAAGGAAGATCAACTAGCAGGCCACTTGAGCTTGTCCATACTGATGTATGTGGTCCATCTAGGAAAAGGTCGCCTCAGGGAGAAGAATACTTTATATTATTCATTGACGACTATTCAAGGATGGTTTGGATAGGACTGATGAAGAACAAAGATGAAGCCTTCCAAAAATTCAAATCCTTCAAAGCTTTGGTTGAAAACGAATCAGATCACAAAATTAAATGCCTCAGGTCTGATAGAGGTGGGGAGTTTACCTCAAATGAATTTTTCGATTTTTGTCAAGAACATGGAATAAGAAGAGAATTCTCTATAGCCAAGAATCCTCAGCAAAATGGAGTAGTTGAAAGGATGAAACGAACGGTTCAACAAATGGCTCGTGCTATGCTTGATGAGTCTGGAACTCCCGCAACTTTCTGGGGTGAAGCTGCATTTGCTGCAGTTGTTATTCTCAACAAAACAAATGTCCGGGTGAACAGCACTCAAACCCCTCATGAGCTCTGGTATGGTGAGACTCCTTTGGTAAAATATTTCAAAATTTTTGGAAGCAAATGCTATATCAAAAATACTAATGAACATCTTGGCAAGTTTGAACCTAGAGCAGATGAAGGCAGTCTCCTTGGTTACTCTCCCCACAGCAAAGCATACAAGTGTTATAATAAAAGGCTTGGAGAAATTGTTGAAAGTATTGATGTAGTGGTTGATGAAGAAGAAAAAACTCCTAGGCAGGTAAGATCTAAAGATTTCAAAGATGATGAGGACTATCCATCAACATCAAATCAGATTCATGATGAAGAAGAAACCCATGAGGAGCCTAAAGAACAAATAAGGATAGAAGAAAAGACTCCATCCAGATACGTTCAAAAGAATCATCCAGAAACTCAAATTTTGGGGCAGAAAGAGGCAGGTATACAAACAAGAAGAACAATTGCAGAAGCTTCAAGCTATTTAGCATTACTTTCCTCCACTGAACCACAAAATACAAGAGAGGCATGCAAAGATGAACGCTGGGTCAAAGCAATGGATGAATAACTTGAGCAGATTGAAAATAATAACACTTGGGAGTTGGTTCCTAGACCAAAAGATAAGAATATCATAGGAACAAAATGGATCTTCAAAAACAAGTTGAATGAAAATGGGGAAGTGATTAGAAACAAGGCCAGACTGGTGTGTAAACGGTATGCACAACAAGAAGGAATAGACTTTGAAGAAAAATTTTCTCCCGTTGCTAGACTTGAGGCCATCAGAATGTTTCTTGCTCTCTCTAGCTTTCAGAAGTTCAAAGTATTTCAAATGGACGTCAAATTAGCCTTTCTGAATGGAGACCTGGAAGAAGAAGTGTACATTGAGCAACTAGATGGTTTCATTCTTAGGAATGATCCAAATCTTGTGTGCAGACTAAAAAGGCTCTCTATGGTCTTAAACAGGCTCCAAGGGCTTGGTACTACCGTTTGGACAAATATCTTCATCAACAAGGTTTTTCAAAAGGATCAGCTGATAACAATCTTTATATAAAAATTGAAAATGAAAAATTGCTAATACTTGTTGTGTATGTAGATGATATTATCTTTGGCAGCAATGAAGAAGATATGAGTCAAAGCTTTGCCTTGGTGATGCAGAAAGAATTCAAAATGTCTTTGCTTGGAGAACTGACATATTTTCTTTGGATTGCAAAATCCAACAAAATGAAGGCAAGTATTTTCTCTGTCTCAAACCAAGTATCTCAGCAAATATGAAGAAATATGGCATGGAAATGCAAAACTAGTAATGTACCCCTATGGTCATGCGCCTCATGCAAATGATGAATTAAGCAGCAGTGCATCAACCAACCTATAGATCCATGATTGGAAGTCTTCTTTATTTGAGGTACTCGACCAGACATCATGCATGTAGTAGGAATAGTTTGGAAGATTTCAGCAATCCTAAGGAAACCCATTTCAAGCCAGTGAAGAGAATCTTTAAGTACCTTCAAGGAACTCAAACTATGGCTTATGGTATCCTAGAGATACAGATCTCACACTTCATGCTTATACAGATGCAGATTGGGCCGGAAGCGTGGATGACAGGAAGAGCACAAGTGGTGGATCATTCTTTAGTTCCAGATTAGTATCTTGGTTCAGTAAGAAACAGAGTTCGATTGCTTTATCTACAACTGAAGCGGAATATGTGGTTGTTGCATCTTGCTGCACTCAACTCCTTTGGATGATGAAAACCTCACAGGATTTTCAAATCATTTGTACACCACCTATTTTCATCTTATGTGATAATACAGGTGCAATTCGCATTTCAAAGAACCCAGTCATGCATTCAAATACTAAGAACATACCTATCAAATATCATTTTCTCCGGGAACAAGTGCTGGAACAAAAGGTCAAGCTAGAGTATGTTCCCTCTAAGGAACAAGTTACTGATATACTCACCAAACCACTTCCCAAGGAAACTTTTGAATACCTCAGACAGAAGCTAGGAGTAGTTGATGCATCATCTTGCTGTTAAATCTTGTCCGTTTCAGAGAAAAATGGGTGTACACGTGTTGCCTGAGGAGTATCCGTGTATATACGCCGGTTTGTGCAGATACAGTCGCATATATGGAGGCTTGATGGATATCAGAAGGGACAGGCTCTAGTTGAAGAATGTCTGATATGGGTCTGAAAGAGACCATCTGGCACTGGTTTAGGGGGAGCAGATAAACTTCTAATGATGCATTGTTGGCATTATCTTAGAAGCTTTTGGTTCTATTTCACAGCTGTTGTTGGTTTCAGGTGGAACAGAGGCAGGGGGAGAACAAAAGAAAATCTTGGTTGCTGATCTGAATGGTGATTGACAGATGCTGCTGCTATCAGTTATTGGTGACTTTCATAAGTCTTGCTCTACATATTTCGTCTCTATGTCATGTATCTCTTTTATGGTGTCAAGGTCATGTAATGGCCTATTTTGGTTTCCCCACTATTCCTGGGATGAAGATGTAATGTACTTGGTTGTCATATGTAATTTTCTGATGTATCCCCACTTGGTTGGGTGATGGATGTATGTATTGAGTCTTTTGGTGATAGGAAGGTCTTTTATGATGTATATGTCATGGTTCTTCTTGAAGAACATCTTTTGCAGATCTGCCTACAGTCAAGGGGAGCAATGGTCAGCACAGCAGGGCAGAGATTTCAGCATGTACTCAGGGGGAGCACAACCCTTTGCCCTTGATGACAAAGGGGGAGAATGGCTTTGAGGATCTTGGGGTTGCCATCAAGTCCAAAGGGGGAGATTGTTGGCACTATGGCACTGATTTAGAACTATGGAACAGGTGTTGTCCTTGATGGCAACTCTCTTTGGTAACAGATCTCAGTTCAGGCTTTCAGAATGAAGGAAAAGACATATACGTAGGTTCATCTAGAATAAGGCGCGTATACACGTGGGTTAGACGTTACAAAGGCGCGTATGCATATACACACACTTCTACACAAGGAAAAGCGCGTATATGTTGGAGAGCTTACTTTTGGTCCGTGGTAGTTAGTCCTTGGTATTTGAACCTATGGTTTTGGACCATGGTGTCTCGTCAGAAGTGTTGATCCCAAGTTTTGGGTCCATGGTATTGATTTATTGTGGTTTTGGACCGTGGTATTATGGAAGGCCTAAGACTATAAAAGAGGAAGGATATCATTTGGCAAAGTGGTGATCTGAATTAATTGAATATCTAATACGTGCTAGATCTGAAATTTTGGTGATTGGGGTGATGGTGCAGATCTAGATCTGAATGAAGGAGGAACCTTAGCTCAAAGAGAAGGATAAGTTCTATTGATGGGTCATAATCTTAAGGCTTGAATGATAGTATCTTTATCTTTTATATGTGACGCATACTTGATCTATAAATCTGATAATTTGGGTTAGTTAGAGTCTGAATATTTGAAAGAGTGAATTATCCTGTATAGATCTGTATGCAGGTTCAGTGAAGCGAAGGTGCATATACACGTTGGTTCAGTGAATGGAAATAGCGTATATGCAGGTTGTTCCAAACACAGAAGCGTATGCACGCAGGTTTCAGGTTATTAAAGTAGCGTATATCTTTTGAGTTGTGATCTCGCTGCTTCTGTTTATTGCTACAGTGTTCTGGGTTTAGAATTTGGTATGTAGTTACAGGTACTATGATTTGGGTAGAGCTGTCAGAGAAGTGTCTACTTGATTCAGTGCTAATTGGTGAAAAGGAGATTGTTTATGATTGATTGATGTTCATGGATCCAGTCTGAAAATTTATGAAACGTGGTCCCTGGAAGAGAGAGAAGGTTGTAGCCTTTTGTAGGCCAGCACCTACGTACTAGTATCTTGGCTAGTGCAAGAGCTAAGGGGGTTGTAGCTCACTTCCAGGATCAGTTGGAGAATGAGAGAGGGTTGTAGCTCTCTGCAGGTTGCAACCTGCGTAATGGTAAAGGACTGCACTAATACATTGTAAAAGGAAGTTTCTAATTAAAAGAAGATAGAGACGAATTACAGCAGGTGGTTTTCACCCACATTGGGTTTCCACCTTACATCTTGTGTTCTTGTGTGTGATTGTCTTCAGCTCTGTTTTACTGTTTCTGGTTACTATTTATTTGATTCTAATACACAGATGAATGATCAACATCTGTAAGATAAACTAAATTATTAGTATGCTTTGCATACACGGGTTTCCTTATCTGTAGTCGCGTATATATGCAGTTTTATCTAACTGAAGTAGCGTATATGATCTGGGTTTGAAAAAGAAATAAGTTACTTGATAATACTGATTCACCCCCCCTCTCAATATTATTTCCAACAATAAGATTTTGTAGGACTTGGAATTTGAAGAGCATGGATACAAGGAATGCTCCAACATTCCTCGTAAAGCCTCTTTAAAACAAAACCCAATACTTGGTTTTGAAAAATGGTTGATGAATTGCATCCAGTTGGGGTAAATTTTCCTAACGCTAAGTAACGTGAGTTCTTGTTTTCCACTGAAACAAGTATTTTATATGTTCGAAAATGTAACTAGGTTCGGTCTTCATTTAATGTATTTGAGTCATCTTGTAATGTAATTGTCAAAAGAATAAATAAAATAATTTTTATTATTATTATTGTGACTTATTAAAGCATGGGTTTCATGCTTAAGCCACCGTGTTTTAGGCCAAATTCCCCATTGAGGACTTCTAGGATTGATTCTAAGTCAATAAATTCATTATACTTTTAAAGACACACTTCTTGGGATTTTGAATCATGTAAAAAGGTTAAGTATCGAGTCAAATATGATTTATGTATCCTCCACACCAAGTCGGCCTAGAAGATATCAAGTCAGCCTAAGGACCCTATTCAACCTCACATGGAGCCTATAAATACAAGCACGTTGAATTCATTTGGAACACATTTTCTCACAAGAAATTATATATCTCTTGTTGCTAGGAAAAGTGTGAAGTCTATTTCCAAGAAGCCAAAGGAAGTGCGAGTATGGTGGATCCTAAGGAGAAGAAGAAAATCTAAATTTCGATACCTCTCTCTCTATTTCGTGCCCTATATTATGAGATCGAAGGCTTCCAAGTTTCATTGTTTCCGAAGCTGCCAACTGCTAGAAGCTGCTACCTAGTCAAAGTTTCTAGAAAGGGGTCGAAATTCTGGGAGGCTGACTTGGTGTGGAGGGAAGATCTAGTCTTCTTCTAGGGTGAAGAGTCTTAAAGAATACTATTGAAAGGAAGAATTTATTGACTTGGTTTTCCACTCGAGGGGGGGTTTTTCCCTGGTATAGTGCCTACATCTGGCGTTTATTGTTTTATGTGTTGCTGCTTTGGTAATTGCTTAATGAACTAAAATACAGAAGATATAAAGAATCATAATAACAAGAAACATCACAAGTAATTATCAAGAATAAGAAAATATTTCTGCCTTTCTGAATTTTTAACATAGTATCAGAGCTTTGGTGAAGAAGGAAGAAAGAGGCAGTCTCAAGCACTTTTTCAAGGAACCAATCAAAAGGATTATCTCAAGGAAGGAATCTACTATATTCAAGGAAGATGTCTAACACAATCAAGGGAGAGAATAAACTTGAAGGAGCCTCTAAGTACAGGTCCTCGAAGAAGAGGATTGATCTCATTCTTGAAAAGAATAAGGTACTAGACTTGGTCAAAGGAAGAGTGAACAAGGATATAGAGGATTATAGTGATGATGACAAAGTGAAATTCATGGAACTAGAATTGGTGGTCATGACTCTGATGGTAGAAGGAATAAAGGAAAACCTTGTCCCATTCATAGCTAACATTGATAATGCTCAGGAATTGTATGAAGCCCTGTCAAATTTATTTATTATTAATAACATTGGTCAATTAGCAAGTTTGGAGAATGAGCTAAAGACCAAAAAGATGACTCAAGAATACATAGTGGCATCCTTCTTTGTGAATATAGAAAGAACCAGGGATGATCTTTTGTCTATTGATGAAATTGTTCTAGACAAAGAACTCAAATCACTTCCCTATTAAGATTGCCACTTACTTGGGGTGCATTTGCTGCAGGACTTAACAGTTGGAAGGTAGCTCCAACCTTTCAAGAAATATGGATTTCCTACAATCAGGAAGAATTAATGACCTCATTAGCTTCCAATCCTGAAGGAGTCAAATTCCTACATTTCTCAACATAAATGAAAGAAATCAAAAGGACCAAGGAAGAAGGTTGACATGTCTAAGGTTGAATGCTATCAATGTCATAAGAAAGGTCACTATAGGAGTGACTATCTCGACAATCCAAGAAACAAGAAGAGAGAAAGATATCAAGCCAACTTTGTTGAAGAAGGAGACCCAAATAAATTCAAGCCCAAAGAATCTGACATTAGCGACTTACACTAATAACTCCTTTGCTTATATCTTTAGATATCTTGTTTTATATGTTTTAGCATTTATAGGTTTTTACATATTTTGAAAAAAGACATTTTTATTGTTTTTATAAGTTTTTAGGTATTCCTCAAGCTTTGGAGGGATCCCCCACCAACTCTCAAAGATAAGTATTTCATTCTATTTTAGTTTTTGGTTTCATGTACTCATTTATTTTTATTATATTAATATTAATCACCATTCTTCCTCTATTGTCTTGACTTGGAAGGCATCTGCTATATCCTCAAGGAATATGGAAGGAAGCCACCCAAGATAATGTTTGTCAAGAATCAAAGATATGCCTTAACTACAAGAACATTTACTTATTTAGTAAATTTTTATTCATTTGACAATATATTACTAGCATTGTTGTGTCTAGCTATAGTGAATCACATTGATTCTTATTTTGGGTGATTCATTACTTGATAAATCTACCCCACTCATATTCTTAAATAATTTTGTAGAACCCTAGACAGGTTTTGGAAAACCCTATCCTAAGGGTATTCTAATGTGAATGATTGAAACCCTTAACTTTTTAGGGCTATTGAGAAAATGTTATTTGAAGTTTTTGATGATAATGTCATGATTGGGATTTTTTTATGATCAGGAAAACCTAACTTAGTGTTGAATGATAAAGTCTAAAATCTCTAACCTTTAAATTTCTTGGGTTTGTTGTGTTCATATGTTGAAACGCTAACTCATTAGGGTTTGGTATAATGGGTAAGCAAGACCCTTATAATGTCTTAGAAATGATTTCCTTGGTATGTGGGTGTTTATCTAATCAAACCCTAGTCTAATCAAGTTTGTTGTATGTTATCTCTTATTGATATTTTGTGATGTTGGTTATGACTAACACATGATATGAAATACCTTTGCATGATGAAGAAACCATAGGTATATATAGATATGTCCTTTTGGTCGAAACCCTAGCCTGGTCTATGTCAATTTATGTCTAATGTATTCTAACATATGATATGGTTATGTATGATTATGAATTTGTAGATATGTGTGTTGACCTAATTATTGATGGTCCTTGTCTAAGATTCTAGGATGATGATATTTGAAAATCTATCATTTTGCAACTAAACCCTAGTATGAATTAAATTCTCTAGTATATATGATATAACAATCTAAGATCTATTTCCCCTGATCAGCATGCGAGCCAACTTTGATTAGATGTACAAGGCCATGAAAGCAAGTCAAGCCCCCACCACCTTTCGCATCAACTGACACTCGGAAAGGTGGCGGCGAGCATGCATGATTTAATGCATGCAAGTAGGGAGGATTTAAGGCAAGGGAGAGTGGGAAGAGGGTCATTTCGACAATGGAGGAGCCAAGCGCAAGAAACAAGGGTCCTACAGTGGTGGAGCATTGTTTGGGTGCTAGCAATTCTAAGGATTCCTCGCTGCTGGGGGATGACGTCCACTTCAAATGGGAGTTCTCTCTGGTATGTTTGATTTTTATCCCTGCAAATCAAATTACAATGGAGACGAATAGTCTGGCCCCTGTCAAGTTTCATGTGTTAGGTTGGGGGAGTAACAAGTTAGATGAACATTAAAGGCATGGCCTCGCATGATACTTGGGAGGACCAGCTATAATTGTAATGTTTGTTCTAGTGCCTATGAAGATTGAAATTTGTTTGTTGAGGATGGGGGTCTGTCAAGTAGAAGGAGAGGAAGGTAGAGTGAATGAAAGGGGGACCCCAATGGGTTTGGCTGAGTGGACTAAGGTAGATAAATATAGAATGAAACTGAGCCTCTGGTGTCAAATTCCCCAGGTCAGTCTACTAGGTGCAAGTGAAATCCAATTCAAAGATAGGGAGATGTTGTTTGTCCTTGGGGGTAATTCCAACTAACCATACCCAACCCAGAGCCAAATTCTTGTGCCAAAGCCCATGGTAAAGAGGTGCTTTACAGTGAGTTCAAAGGAAGTGGGGCTTAGACCCAAGGGATATTGTTGGCATTATGATACAGGTGTTTTTCGTGATGGAATCTCACATAGATAACAGTTCACAGTGCAATAGGTTAATGACAAATAATCACAACGAGATTGAAGAAAGAGAGGTACGCACTGGTTCACTTTGACCAAGTAGCGTGTACATACAAGTACATAAAAAAAGGAGCGTATACGTATACATGCACTTGTACAGAAAGAAAAGCGTGTATGGGATGGGAAATCAAGGTTTTGGTCCAAGGTATTTGGTCTGAGGTATTTGGTCTGAGGTATTGGTCTAATGTATTTGGTCCAAGGTATTGGTCCTAAGTGGTTTTGGTCTGAGGTATTGAGAAAGGCCTAAAACCATATAAGGAGGAGAATATCATTAGGCCATTGTGTGCAAGTAATGAATATATTATGAAGAGTGAGATCAAAAGAAAATATGCATATTATGGTTTTCTGGTGCTTTGCTTTATCTGAACTAAGGTTGAACCTTAGTAGTTGATGGGGGATGAGATCTAATGATGGATCGGGATCATGAGACCTAAATGAATTATTATTATATGGTTTGATCATGGATAGTCTAGATCTGAATGCTAACGCATGATTTACACTATAAATGTTCTGATCTAGGTATGACTAAAGTTTGGAATAGTTGTAATATTTTAAGTTAGCATTTGTAGATCTGTACACTGGTTTGCTTTGGTAAAAGCATGTATACACACTGGTTTGGCACATCAAAGTAGCATATACATTATAAAATATGAAGTTGCAGTTGGTTATGGTTGTTGTAGAGTTCTGGGTTCTACTCCATGTTCTGGTGACAATTTTCTGAATGTTCAAATTGATTGATTGTGATTTTCTTTAGTGTTGATGGGTTATTAGTGATTGATTGAGTCAGTTGTGGTTGATTCAGAGATTGATGATTTAGTCTCAGTGATTGGTTGATGTAGATGTCTTTGATGGTTGTATTGCAGTTGTGATTGATTTTGAGCTTCAATGTTACTGATGGGTCCAGTATGAAAATTTGATGAAACGAAGCCTTCAGATTGTGGTGTTGTGTTCCAGGAGTATCTAGTCTGAAAATTCATGAAATGTGGTCCCTAGCTGACACCTACGTACTAGTAAACATTTTGGCTAGTACAAGAGCCAGGGGGTTGGAGCTCCCTTCCAGTAGTAGCTGGAAAACGAGTGAAAGTTGAAGCCTTCTGTAGGTCGGTGCCTATGTACTAGTAAATGGATAAGCTAGTATAAGAGCCAGGGGGTTGGAGCTACCTTCCAGTAGCAGCTGGGAAACAAGTGAAGGTTGGAGCCTTCTACAGGCCAGCACCTACATACTAGTAAACAGATCGGCTAGCACAAGAGCTAGGGGGGTTGTAGCTCCCTTCCAGTAGAAGCTAGAGAACAAGAGAAGGTTGTAGCCTTCTGCAAGTGGGTACCAGCATACTGGTATGAGTCTGCACCAATACAAGATTGTAAATAGGTTTTTCTTATATTAAAAGAAGAAAATAGCAGGTGGTTTTTGTCCCGCATTGGGTTTCCACTTTAAATCTTGGTGTTCATGTGTGTTTCTTATGTGTGATGGTTTATTATGTTCTTACTGCACATTGTTACTATTTATATGGTTAATGAATTATTGATGCACTGATTAAAGATCAACATATGATGAATTAACTGAATCATAAGTTTGTTGGATATACGTTGGTTGCTTTAAAGATAGTTGCATGTACATGTGAGTTACCTTCATTGGAGTAGCATATATAGATTTTAGTATGAAAGGAAAAAGTTATTGATTTGACTGATATTGATTCATCCCCCCCTCTTAGTATTATTTCCAACAATTGGTATCAAAGTAGGTCATTTGAAAGAGGGCTTGATCGCTTGAAGGAGATCTGCAGAAACAATGGGAAAGAAGTTGAAGAAGAAGGCACCTCAGAAGAAGAAGACATGTCAAAGGAACAATAGAGACAATTGGTCATTAGGTGGAAGCAAGTATTCAGATTCATAATCACCTCAGATTGAAGTTGAACAAGCAAAAGAAGTATCAGGTACAAATTTTTGGTCTTCTAGTGATACTTTTCTCTATTCAAACAATGTTGAAGATATTGAAAGTGATATTGAAACAAACATTGAGGCAAAAGTTAAAAGACTCGAAGATAAAATCAGAGATCAACAAGATCTATTTAACAAAAGGGAGTGTGCCTTTAAAGAAGAAGTTACCAGATTACAATCTCAGTTGGAGGAAGGGAAAAGAGTAAGGAAGCAATATAAGGAAAAGGAAGATCAATGTCAAAAGTTGTAGGATGAAGTGACATCACTAATAAATGAAGTAAATGAAAAGAGTACAACAATCAAGAGACTTAAAGATAGATCAAGTTACTATGAAAGTCTTGAAGCTAAGATCCTCTCTCTAAAATAAGATCTTGAAAATTTAAATAAGTAGAATGAAGAACTACCTCAAGCATATGAAGAACAAGAAAATGAGATTCTCAAATTAAGGCAACAAGTGGAAGAAGGAAGAAATGCTAAAGAAATCATGAAGAAGAAATATCTAAAAAAGGAAGAGAAATATCAGGTTGAGGTAAATATCTTAAAAGGTAAATTAGAAGAAAAGGATAAATTGTTACGATTTCAAGATAGTACCAAGATTTTGGATGATATTATTAGTGGTCAAAGGTCTCCTACAATCAAAACCAGTCTTGGTTTTCATGAATTTGTTGAAGGTGAATCTAGCTCACGAGATGAGGCAAGGAACTCCAATGCAAAATCTGAAATGTTCAACAAGGATATGAGAGGTCAACCCCATCAACAACCAAGGAAAGAAAGTCTTCAAAGAAAACCTTTTACTTCTAACTATGAAAGTGATAGTCGGTTTGAAGCGAACAAAGTTCCTTCTATAAATTAATTACTCCAAAAAACTTGGAATATGAAATTATCCATTGAGGATATAAATATTATATTAAATATATGAATGAGAATGAATGAATTATTTACAAATGGGAACGAGAGGCTTTGCTTATATACCAAGCAAGTGTCTCTTCATGAAGAGTAATGTCCTATTAGACATGCCTCTTCAACCTAATTACTAGCTTAACTAACTATTATTTATGATCATTATCTTTTACATTATATTTATATTATTTATATATTTTATTCATTACATTGCCTTCTTCCTCAAAAAGCTTTGTCCTCAAAGCTTGTCAATGAAAAAGGCTTGATCTCTTTTTCTGCTTCGAAAGTCTTTCTGTCACAAAATAGTAATCCTCGTCGATACAAGTTGTTAAGATCTTCTTAGTGACAAACAAAATTGTCGCACTGAGAAGGGATCAGACCATCCAAGATTAATCTTCTGTATAGAATTCTGATCACTAAAATTTTGTAATGACTTGTCAACGTAAGACGGAATTAATGTTACATCATTATTCTCTGAAACATTAATTTGTTGTCTACGGATTGAATGGTCCTGATACATAGCTTGGTTGATTTGTCTATTCTCATGATTCAGATGTCGATATAAAGTTTTTAGATTTTCTTCTGGCGAATATGTTGTTGAATTAGTTATGGAACATTCACATTGGGATGTCCATTGTCCGAACTACAACATCTACGTGAGTCGTTTCTTCAACTGACTTGTCTTCTTGAGTTGTCATATTCACGGGATCGGTATTCGTTCCCTTATTTTCAACTTGAACTGTTGTGACTAGAGATTTCGATACTTCTTCTTGAGTGACTTGTTCCAACTTATCTTTTAATGCTTTCTTATCCTCCTTAAGTTTCTTCATTTGATTGAGAAGACTTTGATTATGGTTTCTTAGACGTAAAAGTTCTTTGGTTTTTGATTCATCAACCATATTTTCAGTGTTTTGAATTTTAAGTTTTTCATCTTTTAGATCTCTAATTTGTTCTAATAAATTTTTATTAAGGTTCTTTAAACATAAATTTTCCTCTTCTTGTTTTGATAAATGCTGCTTGAGTTATTTCTTTGAGACTTTAGTCTTCTTCATTTGTGCCAGTAATTTTTCAACGTGGTCCTTGAGACGAGAAATTTCTTCGTTCTTTTCCATTATTTCTTTGTAATGTATATCCACAAGATTTTTATGTTCGCATTCTAACACTTCCTTGCTTTGTTGAATTTTGGCTATTTTGTTATTCTCTTGATCTTTTCGCTACACTTTCTCGATACACTGGATAACATCATTATGTGGAAGTGATGATGGATGTAGAGAATCGAAGAAGGAATCCATTCTCTTTCTCTTCTCAATCTGTCGCTCAAATATTGTAATTAATTGTTCTATATCGCTTGTGATTGATTGTCTTTGTTCCTTACTCATGAATTCCATATTTTTTCTTTTTCTTCACTTCTTTTATCTTCCTTTTTTTTATATGATATATTCTCTCTCTTTTTTTTTCCTTTCTCTTT